>OU343221.1:163195471-163384923 GCA_910596185.1 Chrysanthemum makinoi
ATGAATTGATTGTTGGTCGCTTAAAGCTTCACACATCTTCCAAACCAAGTGGGTTCCTTCATAGTGTTTCATGATGGATGTTGATTGAATCGTTTGTGTAGGGGTTGAACTTGAAGACTTGGTGGTGGTTGAACCATTTGAGGTTGTGGAATATCAGCAAGTTGTGGAGTATGTTGTTGATTAAATTGTTGTTGACAAATTGCTTGTTGTTGATTCCATTGTTGATGTTGTGGACTTAATTGTTGTTGACGTTGAGGATACGTGTAAGGGAAATAGTTAGAGTATGGTGGTTGTGACATGTTGAAAACTTGTGTTGGTAAAAATGGATCTTTGTAGTCGAATGAACCTTTGTTGATGAAGTATCCTTAGGCGTAGAAATCACACAATAAGCCAAGTAGCACTTATGCGCAAACACCAAAGTTACGCCAGAACAATCAAGAGTTACGCAGATTTGTTGCTTACGCGTAAGTTAGGAAAAGGCGCTAAAGTTATCGTAGACACAAGTTAGGGAGAAAGTTGAAGTAGATTTATCTTATAGTAAGGCTAGGCTTAAGTGAAGTGAATCTTATAGGATTTCTACGCGTAAGCTTTATCTTATCGCGTAATTTTAGGGTTTTGCCAAAATGATCTTTTACACTATCACAGTGCAAAGATATCCAAAGTCGACGTATTTTCAGGCTTATCCAAGCAAGAAAACACGGACTAAACCACGAAAACGAAGATCAAACCAAGGATAACCTTATGCGTAGTTTTAGGGTTTTGCTACGCGTAGGATTACTCGTAAAAATGATAATGCCCAAATATGTTTCTAAACCAGTTTTGGTGTGATGAAATAGCTTCATAACACCAAAGACACAAAAGTGTGAAACTTGATTATCCAAAGCTCTTAAAACAGTTATCGTGGGTTGAAACCCTCGTATAAAAACTAGTCTAAAACAACGATTCAGCATAAAGTTTGAAACTTTTGCCAAAAACGTATTTTAACACCTTAAAACTTTGAAGTAAAAAGTCTTGGATTCAAAGTGTAAAAAAAAACGTTTTAAGCGAACCAAAGTATCAAACGTGTTTTAAGCGTGGGACGAAACCCACTTCAAAAAAACAAACCCGATTCACCCAACTAGTAGGCGATTGATACCATGTTAGGGTCACTAGTTTTACAAGCACTACGAAGATAGAAGATTGAAGACGATAAACAAACACACACACACGATATACTTAGCGGTTTGCGTAAGGTGAGAGTGAAGAAATATTGAACAACCAACCCTCAAGTGAGGGTTATTACATATTTATAGGCAGGAAGGAGCGGCACTCACTACTCCTTCCTTTTCCTTATTGGACATGGGCCTAGAGCATGGGCCTACGTAGGCTAGCATAAAGTAGACCTACCAAACATAAAGTAGTAATAAGCTACCTATTACATAAGAATAACTAACACTTGAATTATAGTTTAGGAGTGATTCCAAATAACTTAGTTTTGGCCCATGTATGGCTTATAATTATTTGTTTGTTGTTTTTGTTAACTTAAATACATTTTAAAATTGTCAATATTATAAGACAAATAGTTTTTTTTTTTTTTAAAGAATTATAAACAATTGTATGGTTTGCGTGGTGGTTAATAACACAATATATATAATTTTTACAACATTATGAATTTTATGTTTTGTAAAAGTTATAGATAATAAAATTAAAGTGATATAACAGTTAACTTAAATTAAGCAAAGATTATTTATGGACACATTGTTGTTGCTAATTTTATGTATTTGCCCGTCTTCATCACAACATAAAATCTTTAATCCATTATAGATCAATTTGGAGGCATATTATTCCGGTTGCAATCTCAGTGCACAAATAGGACGTACGAAACTGACCCTGACCTATCTTTTGACCCAATGTGTAGACATCATGAATGTTTTTAGTTTTATACCCGAGAACGTAATAACTTTGATTAGACTGACGGTTCATTTTGTTTTATTTCTTGCATTGTGAACACCACGTCAGGAACCTTTTCTTTGCTCATATCAGTTCTTGACCCTAATTATCAACCAAACCTAAAGCTTTATTTGGACAAAACAAAGACCGTTGGCGGTTACCTACTGCTCTTCCTGCATAAAGTAATCAAAATAAGAATTAATCAGTTAGGCTATCAAGTAAAATAACATGAATGTAGTATACACTTAAAGCAAACTTACGTGGTTGTGGCTTTGCATAATATCACCTAAAGAAAACTTGCATTTGAAGACTTACCCCACCATGTTGAGCCATCAGCTCCTGCATTCGTCCTGCATTCTATTTCTAGGTGAGCATGTATTTCAAAAGTAGTAATGTCCATCCACTATGACGTTATACGAAACTTGCATTAACATAATTGTGATTTTTGAATGCGGTTGTAAATTGTATCTTGAATAAATCTATAATAACATACACCAAGTCCTAACTAACGCCATTATCCTTGCACACGTACCAAGCGTTACAATGTTGCTATCTCATTCGCGCCTGTTTCAAAATAGTTATTGATTGATGATTCAAATATCAAATCATACATTTTAAATTCTAAGCTAAATTAGAATGAGATATGCATGTATTAAGATAGATAATATAATGTGTAATTACCTGAGATATAATGTCGCTAAATGGTTATGAGCCCTTTCATATGTCTTCACTGGTGTCAGCCCTTTACCACTCAATATTCCAAATTCAAGAACCCCAATGTTATTCTTACAAAGTTGTTTAGTTGTGGGTCTAAGATCACTACTATGGTGTGTCAATTCATCAAGAACATGATAACCATCTTCCAAATAAACCCTCATATGAATCTTGCTAGCAAACTTAACTTCCTTCTTCGATCTTTTTCCCGTTCACCACCATGGCATGCTCCTCGAGATTAAACCATCTTATGTTGATAGCTTTATGGTCTAACAGTTGATCCACATATTGTAACGAAATCATATACCTTCCCAGAAAATCATCCTTATTAAGCCCAACTCTATCTTCGACACTTAAAATCAAGGGCTCTTCAAATTGTTCTGCAAATAAGACACTTAACATCATCCTTGCTTTTGACTTTTATAAATAGTTAATGTTGCCAGTAAGATTTTCTAATCTCAAAAGTAGTAAGTTGAGTACATGATGCGAGAGTGAAAAACGCACTTGAAGTGTTGGCAGAATAGCAGCAACATCATAAATTGGACTTCACTCATTTTGAAAGATGTAACAACATTTTCTTTTTGTTTTGGAAAGAGGTCTAAGCAGTTTAAGGACAATATAACAGCCAAAAACACTCAAAATATAAATACAGTATTTTTCTTGTTTAATTAAAATGTATTTGAATCAAGGTCTTATACCAAAGAACAACAAAGAAGGATAAGCATATACGGGATAGAAACTTGATCTCAGTCCGATTATGTAATAAAGGAAATTGTAACCGAAACAGCAGCCGGGTCTGTGCATCTCAAGCAGGAAAGGAAATCCTTCTTTAATGCATAATGCACTCCAGATACATGATCCGCTTTAACAGTAGAGCCTGATGGATCCAAACCAAATAAAACTGGAAGTATGAGCCTATAAAATGCATGTCTTTTCTTTGCAATTGCTGAAAGACTGTAAAAGCATGATAAAGGAATTAGTGAAAGTGAATGATGCCCTAAAATCCGTACATGATGGAATGTTAAAATATAAATGTGGAATTACCTTTTTCTCTTCATTGTCCATACGTTTTGCGCTTGTCGGACTATGTGACCGCGAACCCAAAGGAATACCCTGTCCTCTATTATATAAAAGGTTTCGTAAGGCGTGGTGCAAGCTTTTGTAGTTCCAATAATCAAATTGAATAACACTCTATCAGAGGCTTGCATTGGTTTAATTCCACATAAAAACTTTATTCACACATGAGAATCACCTACTATCTCTTAAAAAGTGTTTAGTTTTTATCTTACCCATATGATAATAAAAAATTATATACCTTGAGCTGCTAAATTAGCAATTACTATATACGAAAACGTCAAAGGTAGTAGGTATTTGTTGACGAATGTCACCTTCAGCAGGAACATCTTCTAGACTACTCGAATCAACGGGCAAACACGATTGACTACTATCCATTTTCATCCTCTAATTGTCATATTTTAAAAAAAGTACTATAATTAGTATAGACCACTCAGCCATAGTACCCACTGCTACAAAATGTAATACCAGAGGAGTTATGTGTCGGTGAAATAATATTTTCCAAGCTTCTTATATTAAAGCCGATATAAAGATAAACTGATTATAATGTAATTACATAGAACTCAAACTCATACATCACTTATTTTAGAAGTTTTTAGATTTTGTAATAATCTAGTATTTGAGATTATTAGAAATCACATCAACACCCACACCAAATAATTTCTGTTTAACCTGACCCGTTTTGATCGTTACCCATCTTGCCCCTTTTGCCACACCTCTATTAGTCATAATTTCTACGAAAATGAAAGATAAATGCATAGTATATGCTAATTACAGAATTCACAAGTAAAAATTGGTTAACAATAAACTTAGTTAAAATATAAAATATAATACGTACCGTTCAAGGCGAACGGTGTTTTATCTCCCATTAACAACCGTAGCTGTCGCAATACCTTCATGGAGTTCAGATGACCAAATGCAATCCAAACACAACTTCATCTACTAGCAAGTAGGATTGGTTAGAAAATCTTTGAAAGTGAATCTACAATACAAAAAATGATATTATTAAAAAAAAAAAAAAAAAAAAACACATTTTTGGCCCATTTACTACTGTGACAACAGCAGTATACTGAGAATAACAATCTTTTATGGGCAAGTTTGAAAAACGACATGTCAAGAAACATAACCTATAGCTTAATAAACATAACCCTAACATATTTATAATATGCAAATATCTCCAAACATACAAAATATCATCAACTTATGTTATCTTTTACAATAAAATGTAAACAAAATTCCAGTTTTGAGTCGTTACCCACTACGACAACAACACCTCCTACTATATTTAACCTTTTATGTGCTTATCAGATCCAATGCGGTAACCCACTATCAATTTATTTGTCAAGACGATGTTGCAGCAAATATCATACGAACTCACTTTTTCATTCAGTATTGGTGCTACATTTCTCTATTGCAGGTCCCATAGGAGCAGCAAGACCACTTATAGAGGTCAGAGTAGCCACAATTACATTTTTGTTGATGTCAGATAACTGAGCTCTAAGAGCCCCAATAATTCCACTGAAAAAAATGAGTGTAAAATAAGTCTAATTTTATCTGATGCACATATCCTATTAGAACTACTTGGTGCAAATTATTGCCAATTCCAGTAGGCTGAATCGTTTCTTAGCTTCTTGAATGATGTATATTTGTAAATGAAGTGATATTATGTTAACGTAACAAAGTTCATTTTTTTATCATATAGTATATTGAAGAATAATAATTATAAGCTGCACATTACCAATTTGCATAGTAGAAATAAACATGGTCAAAAGATGACTGAGGTGGCCTGATCATGCTACAGCTTCCATTGGGACCACAAAGAGCAAACCGTCCACAAGAATATACTCCGACATCTGCATAAACAATCCACTCTTGATTCCTCTCAATCCACTGCAACTTCAGTATCCTTCCGTCCCAAGTCAAAACTATCCTTTGGACAATAGAACTTAAATGTTCAAATTTATAATAAATTTTTTTCTGATTAACCACGAATTCAGTTGAGAAAACTGAATTTGATACCTCAACAGGAGATCCCGTGAACGCGAGACCTTTCCATAGTCCAAGCCTCGATATTAAATTGTGACCTTCCCTCTTGAATATTTGTGGATAACCATTTGTCTCCATTCTGTTATTACATGCAGATGAGAAATCTGGCGTAGCCACAAATCACAATTCATTTGCAGCGCTCCGCTTGCAAGAATTGCTTCCTCAAGTTTTTTAATGGTTTCACTTAGCCTCTCAACTTCTAAAACCTTTTGACGGTTTGTTTTTTCCAGAATCTTGTTTTCTTCCTGTATACGTCTGTATTATGTTAAATTAAGTGTTATTTTAAATTACAATAGATATTCATTAAGCAATAAGAATTAGTGCCTGGCAGATCTCGATTTGTCTCCTATCCAAAAGTGTTATAGCTTGTATAAATATAAAAATATATTTATAGTAGATACGCTAAATAAACTCGACAATTTATAGTGCCTTGTAAACAAACTTCGGCTGGCTGTCGAATCAAGCCAAGAATCATCAAAATACCAATAGTCCTTACACTTGTAAAGATTAAGAATTATAGCTACATGATTACTTGAGCATAGTATGCATGTATGGTACTTGATGTCCTGATGGTCTTCTGATTAATTGTATATGTGGCATATATTATATAATATATCGAGTAGCATCAATTATTCAAGCCCTCTCTTCAGTCTCGAAAGCTTTAGAGGCTGAAATCTAACTAAATGTGGCATGTGCAGTCCACCTACAAAGAGCGGATGGGTCATTTTGAAGCATTCCCATACTCAGACCAACAAACTTGATAAAACAAGAGACCAAGGTTCCTTCTACGACTACCCAAGCATTATGTTGTATCATAAAATTCATGAAAGAAGCCATAGCCTAACCAACCTACCCTACTGACCCAACAGGGGAAAAAATGATAATATGGAAGCTGACTTGGTGCTATTTGTGTTCGGCCATCATCAATCACAATATGAGTTGGTATGTTCAGTGATTTTGGTCGTGCCTGTAACACAACATGACAATATTAGTGTCCAAACATAAAAGAAAGAGTGACATTAGATAAAACTTGAGGGTTCAAAAAGTGAACAGCTATGTTATAGATGACAAAAATAAAAATACATGTAATTCAAGCATATCAAAAGAAAGTGTAATGACATATAGCATGGATGTAGTCTATGTATATTCGGTTCCTCCTGAATGGTTTTCAACAATAACGTCGAATTCAGCTTCACTTTCTGGGCCGCTTTCGAATACCATTGCCCCTATGCAATCAGCGGTCGAGAGCTCGTGTTGTGCAGAGCTGACAACCCCAAAGAGTCTTATCTTGATGGTACATCTGTCTGATTCAACTTTTCTCTTGCAGTTCTAAACAAATTGTGAAAACAAATTGTGGATATATGGCGGATAATCTCGGGGAATAAACAATTGCACTGTCCCACCACGACAACATCTGTGATATAAGGGTCCAGAACGCCTGTTGGAACTGCTCGCCATTTTCAAACCAAAAGCATGTGACAGTGTCTGCATATGCAATTGCACTGTCCGACTAATTTATACTGAGTAGGAGGCCCCTTCAGAACATTTGCAATACTAATAAGCGAGGGACATGTTATAACCTAAAAATGAAATTGGTGATGATTTGTGAGTTTATCATACTTGTGCCCACGGCTGATGTGCTAGGAGTCTGGGATGGGCAATCCTGTGATGGTGATGTGTATGGTATGTCCGATACAGGTGCATTAGTTTCTGCACATGGAATGGCCGTTGAACGTGACAAACCTACAATAAGCACCATATAACACTGGTAAGAACAGGATATCGTACAAGTGGTACCAGTAATTGTAAGGCGCTGATATATGCTAGAGTGAAAGTATAATGACAAATAAGAGTTGGACCAAAGGTATGCAAAACATACAGAAATCAAAGCTTATATGCACAGGAATAAAAAAACACTTTTTGATGATCGTATGATATGGATTGCTTGTTTGCCACACAAATGCCAATACACTATATTCAATAGGTTTATTCTACAAAAGATCAGCACTCACGTCTACGTGACGCTGGTCGTATGATAACAGTATCAGCATAATTTGTAGAAGTAGCAGGTTGCGTTCCAGGCGCAGCTGCAATTGTTAAAACAGAAACGGATGAATATCATGGTCGTTGGTAATGTATGTAATCAAACAATAGGTGTCGCCGGCCTTGCACATTACCTCTATGAATTTCTTCAAATCTCCTTTTGCGAGTAGCACTAATTGGAACTGCATGCGCATCTGGCAAATCCGTGTTCTTAAATCTGTCATTAGTATGTTATGAGACAGGAATCATTGTTGGTGTCTTATTAGTTCATGTAACAATACATAGCTATTGGTATAATGAATCAAGGAAACAGGCAAGCTTTCTAATGTGCCAACAATGGCTGAGATCATTGTAGCTTTAACAAATTTCAGTTTTGCTTTGTATTTATTCATAGTTTCGCTTTGCGTCTCAGTACCTGCAATCTTGAATGTAAATCCATAGTTACGTTACCTTGAAATTCATAATGTTATGGTAAAATAAAGAAGAAACAAACCTCAAAAACACTGGTTTTGAGCTGACTAATATATCCCATCATCTTTGTGGTTTCAATTTCTTGTGTTTGAATTTTAGTAAACTCATTTATAGTTGATGGCCCATTCTTCAATATACCATCAGTTTTACCTGAGATTTTCGTATCAGTAATACCATTGTAGTTATGTATTATAAATAATGGCCCAAAAGCGTCAAATAAAGAATAAGATTAAAATGTAAATAGGTCAAATAGGTTATACGGGTTGAAAGGCATGCAAATGCATTCAAAACTTGATATTTGAACAAAAGTGTTTTACCTATATTTCATGACCTCGCAGCCGTTTCATTTTCATATTTTGAGCAGGTACCTGCAATAGGATGAAAATGTATAAAATAAGATTTATTAGTCAAAGAGGAATTCCAACTAACAGCTCAACCAACTATACAATGTGTAGAAAGCCTCAGATGGTTAATTGGCTATTCAACCTCAACGCATAAAATATATCAATATGGGTAACTGATTTGTGTAGTCAATAAGCTGTTTCATTAAAACACTATGAGTGTTGGAATCACTCCTAAACTATAATTCAAGTGTTAGTTATTCTTATGTAATAGGTAGGTTATTATGGCCTTTATGTTTGTTTAAGGCTAAAATGTAGAAGGCGTAAGAGCTTGGGCCCATCCAATAAGGAAAAGGGAAGGAGTAGGAGTGTGCTTGCCCAGCTCCTTGCCTATAAATCTATGTAATAACCCTCACTTGAGGGTTAGTTGTTCAATATTCTCTTTCTCTCACCAGCGTGGCACCGCTAAGTATATCGTGTGTGTGTGTGTTTGGTTTATTGTTCAATCGCCTCTATCTTTCTTGGCTTGTTTGTAAAACTAGTGATCTAACAGTGGTATCAATCGCCTACTAGTTGGGTGAATCGTGTTTGTTTTTGAAGTGGTTCGGTCCTACGCTTAAAACACATGTTTGATACTTTGGTTCGCTTAAAAACGTTTTTTTTACACTTTTGAATCCAAGATTCTTGTACTTTCAAAGTTTTAAGGTGTTAAAATACGTGTTTTTGGCAAAAAGTTTCAAACTTTATGCGTGAATCGTTGTTTTTAGACTAGTTTTTATACGAGGGTTTCAACCTACGCATAACTGTTTTAAGAGCTTTGGATAATCAAGTTTCACACTTTTGTGTCTTTTGGTGTTATTGAAGCTATTTCATCACACTTGGTTTAGAAACATATTTGGGCATTATATCATTTTTACTGAGTAATCCTGGCGTAGCAAAACCCTAAAACTACGCATAAGGTTATCCTTGGTTTGATCTTCGTTTTCGTGGTTTACTCCGTGTTTTCTTGCTTGGATAAGCACGAAAATACATCGACTTTGGATATCTTTTACCTTTGTGATAGTGTAAAGATCATTTGGGCAAAACAAAATTACGCGAAGCATAAAGCTGCAGCGTAGAAATCCCGCAAGATTCATCTTACGCCTAAGCCTAGTCTTCACGCATAAGATAATCCTACGCCTAACTTTCTAACCCTTTAACGTGCATAACTTTAGCGTCTTTTCCCAACTGCAGTAGCTAAATCTCTGCAGCGTAACTCTTGATTGTGGCGTAACTTTGGTGTTTTTCACATAAGTGCTACTTGGCTATTGTGATTTCCTTTAAGGATACTTCATCAACTAAGGTTCATTCGACTACAAAGATCCATTTTTACCAACACAAGTTTATCAACATGTTACAACCACCATACTCTAACTATTTCCCTTACACTTATTCTCAACGTCAACAACAATTAAGTCCACAACATCAACAATGGAATCAACAACAAGCAATTTATCAACAATTTAATCAACAACATACTCCACAACTTGCTGCAATTCCACAACCTCAAATGGTTCAACCACCACCAAGTCTTCAAGTTCAACCCTACACAAACAAATTCAATCAACATCCATCAACGAACACTATGAAGGAACCCACTTGGTTTGCAAAGATGTGTGAAGCTTTAAGCACCCAACAATCAATTCATGAAATTTGGATCACTTGATAGACCTCCAATGCTCACTTCAGGAAACTACGATCAATGGGTGATAAGGTTCTTTAGATTTTGTGATCTGAAGAAGCCACATGGAAAGTTTTAAAGAAGGTTATCTTGGAAGGTCCATTTCGGATGCCTCATTATAGTACCCGCCGATCCAATGCTAATCCCCGAGATGAACAATCCAACATACTTTCTTTATTTGCCTTCGAATGCATTGGAACTTCTACACTATGATGCTGATGAACTTGCAATGCAATATATCCTCTTAGGATTACCTAACCCAATTCTTGGAAGTGTTGATGCTCAAAAGACTACAAAGGAAATGTGGGATCATATTCATCTTCTTATGGAAGGATCGTACTATCGTCGGAGGATTTGGAATCCAATATTTACTTGGCTTATGAACACTTCATGATTGAACCCGGAGAGACACTAGAGTCTTATCATCATCGCTTTTTTGGACATCATCAATGATTTGGATAAACATAACATCATCATGCCAGAATTGCAATTGAATACTAAGTTCTGAAGTAGTCTTGGTCCTGAATGGGAGAAGTATGTCATTTTTCTCCGTCAACCGAAGAATATGCATCATTCTACATATGGATTGTTGTACGATTACTTGAAGCCTCATGAAAAGTAAGTTGATAGGGAAAGGATTCTCCGTGCTCAAATAGCTCCACCGACACATCCGAAAAATCAACAACTTGCCTTATATGCTCAAAAGGATATTCTCCTCAACGGCAAACTCAACCAACTTGCTATAATCACACCATATGATCCCGTCACCTCAATCTCAACAAACTCAATTGGTTCCATACAACAACAACAATGCTCAAGCCCTTGTCGGGAAGTAATGAGGAATACGATCCGTCAAACAACTTAACAGCAAGGATTTGCTATGATTGCTAATGCCTTTAGTCGTTATACCAACAAGTCCAACAACCAGTATTCGCTCCTCATCTAATACAAGGAATCAAGCTGTTGTGAACAATGGACGAGTTGAAGTTGAGAATCGTGGTTATGGTCGTCCGGATGGGCGTTGGTCAAGGGTTTAATGATGTGGGTAGGACTAACAATCGAGCTCAAGTGGTGGAACAGGTAAATGCTCAAAATGGGTTGAATGGTCTTGATGCTACAAGCTGCAGATAGAAGGGACACTGGCTAATGCATGCCCAAAGCCAAGGACAAGGGCGTGCTTATCACAAAGAGGCTATTCTTTTGGCTCTTAAAGATGAAGCTGGTGGAACTCTCACAGACAAAACGAGCTTTATGGCAAATGCACTCGATGATGATATGGAGGACTTGCGGCCAATGCAGTTGTTATGTGTTGATGGCTAATATGCATGAGTTACACAGTGACCAGGGGCCAGGTGTATGACACCTGATGGCTTGTCTCGGTACAGAACAAACCATATTTATCTCGATCTCATATCTCCGCCAACATCTCGAATCCAAAGAGGCTCGAGAATGTTCAAAATGAGTCGATCACATCTCATTCGGCGATTTTCAACTAGACCCCGTCGTTATATTTGATGATCAAGATGACCTTATGGTTTCCTTTGATACTCAAATGACTCCGTGGTTATACTTGAGGATCAAAGTAATGATCATGTTGTGACTCACGTTGAACTACGAACTTTTGCCTCATCCAGATTTTGCTCGTTTAATACAAGACCAACAAACCATAGTGGAAAAATGTCATGCCATTAATCGGGACTTGAAAACCAAAATGCTGCTAACCACCAAGGATTTTGAATGTTTACAAAAGCAACTCAACTTTTTCAAAACTCAAGAAAACGTGAAAACGGTTTTGAAGCAACCTTTGCCAAATCTCATCAAAACGAAAAATATTTAGAAAGACAGATGCGTGATCTAGCCGCTTCGAAGAATGCTTTGTTGTCGAAATAGAAAAGCTGAAACATGAACATAAAAGCAAATTAACGCCCTCACCTTGGAAAATTAAAAGCTAAGGTGAAGTTGTTAACTTGTCAAAAGCAGTTTCTCGCATACAAAAAGCATTAAATGAAACGAATAGATGATCATCTTGAAGAAATCATCGGCTTGCAAAACAAACTTAAAGAGTTTAAAAGTTTTGTTTACAAACATGGCGGTGATCACGACCATTGAAAAGTTTACTTCAAAACCCAATCCAAATGGATATGGACCGAATCTTGCGGATTACAAACCTAAGCTTTCAACCAAAGCATTCAACCAAATCCTAAGTTTCCGGTCACGAATATAAAATTGATAATTTTGTTATGAGTGTTGTTGAATATCATCGTCAAGAGGAATTAGATGCAGACGACGAGAGTCGATCAAAATTAGAAAAAGTTGTTTACAACAAACCTTTTAACTATTCAAAAGCGGTCACTTTCGTCACACCAGAGTTCTTAACACACCAAGGATTATCATAGAAGCGTCTGAGTCTTATAATGATAATCTCAAAACAGTTATGCACAAACTTATGGTCCTTTACCTTCCATCGAAGAATAAACTCAAACACGAAAATCAAAATTCTTGATATTTTGACCTTTTTCATGGCTGACCTCAAAACTTTACAACATGAGATAGAATATCATTCGAAAATCAAAGTTCAACATTTTCAATCGCCTCTAGTGCGAGAACAAAGAGACATTTTTCAAAAAAATCTTTTACCAAATGTTAAAAATTTGAAAAGTTGTGCATTGTCTCGAGAAAGGGAATTTCATAAGGAACTTGGATTAATGAAGGTCGTTTTGAGAAAACGAAACATCTATTTCTAACACTAAACGTAAAAGCGTTGAGAAAAGATGTTGATCGACTCTTGGAAGATGTCATCCTGTGCGATCCATAATGTTGTGTTATTGAATTCTTTGTCATATGCATTTGATTATATCTCTGCGTCTGTTGATTATGTGGTAAATGTTGAGAACACTGATAATGTGCTTCGGATCGAGTCCTTAAAAGTTGAAAACAAACGATTGTCAAACGAACTTTCAAATGCAATACGTCCGCTTAATTGGTGTCAAAAAGATATTCACGATCAACAACTTGCTTTTCAACACAAAATCGCCCGGTTGGTGCAAAATCTTCGATCCTAAAATTGAGCAATTAGATGATCAAAGCGTGTCTTTTAAGTGTCAAATCTCAAAATATGAACAAGAACTTGTAAAAGTTAAAAGGAATATGGTGTCATATTTGATTTACTCAAAAAGACTCGTGATGAAGCATCTAATGAACTTGATCATTATCTTGCACACACTAAAGAAGTTATGCATTTTAGAAATATTCGATCTAAAAATCAAGATCTGATTCACACTATCTTCAAGTTAAGAGAAATGTTAGGAAAGTATCAACTTCCGCCTCGTGATTAAGAGAATAGCCCGGCAACACTTAGTAATCATGAACCTAGAATCACTTTGCCAAATCACAAGTTGCTAAGTGCTTCCTTCTACTAAAACAGGGACTAGTTGCGTCTTTTCCAAACGTCCGCACTTCACAGCTTAGGAGCACTACATCGAAGAATAGGAAGTTACGACGTAAGAAAAGATCAATAAGGAATGCTAAAGTAGAAGAACACCCTAGGACTATGAATAAGACTCCGTTGCCTCCATAGATATTGCGTCTGGCAAATGTAATAGAAATAGTGATGTAACGAATGCTAAACCTTAAGTACTTTTGATATTCAGCGATGCACCTTGTGTTTATGCGTTAAAAGTATGAATTCCGATTGTCATGAAAAATGTGTTGCTAAAGCTATCATCTCTCGTTTAAGGAATCCTAAGAACCGAATACCTCTAGGCCCACTAATCTTTCTAAGTTACGTGCTTGGTAGACCGCCCTCTTTAGATTCTAAGAAACGCATTGTTGTCCCGTAGCTCGGTTTCACCTCCTAGGAATATAGTACCACCTAGTGCATTCACTAAGACTAAAGCAAATACTAGTTGGAGATGGCGGAAATGGATATATAACACACTAGGATTTAAATGGATACCTAAAGCTATTGATGTATGTATGTCTACTATAGCGCTCCGGAACCCTCTAACATTCGGGTTCCACATCTACTTCTATTCCATCGTGTTAGCCCGTGTTGTATGCAGGTGATCAGATCATTGGATTGTTGATAGCGGATGTTCCCGACACATGACAGGCAATCCTAAACTGTTATCAAACTTTATTGCAAAGTTCATTGGCACTGTCCGGTTCGGAATGATCACTTGATATCATGGGCTCACGGAGACTATATCATTGGGAACATCGAAATTAGCAGGGTTTATTATGTGGAAGGCCTCGGTCACAATCTGTTTTCGGTAGGCGATTCGTGATGGAGATTTAGAGGTTGCTTTCGGAAGAAAACTTGTTTCATTGTGATCTACAAGGAAGATCTATGTCGGCTCGCGTAATTCGGTCTTTACACTATCTCTATGCAAGACATGGTTGCTTCTTCTCCCTCTCACTTTCAAAGAACATCAACAAAATCTTGACTATGGCACCGTCGTCTCTCACATCTAAACTTTCAAACCATCACCAACCTTGCTTGACACAAACTAGTTGAAGGACTCCCATGATTTTACATTTTCTAAAGATACCTTTGCTCCGACTTGTGAACAAGGCAAAAGCACTCGTGCTCATCTTCCTTCAAAGGTGGAACACAGCTCTCAGCATGTGCTTCATCTTTTTCACATGGATTTGTGTGGCCCGATGCGTGCAAAAGCGATCAATAAACGCTACATCTTAGTAATTATTGATGACTATTAGCATTTGGACTTGGGTCTACTTTAAGCAAAGATCAAGCTCCTGAGATGATCATCACCTTTCTCACGAAAATACAAGTTCAGCTACAAAACACCGTTCAACTAATCGAGAGCAGTGAGGCGAATTTGTTAACCAAACTCTTCGTTGAATTTTATGAGAAAGTGGAATTGACATCGGACATCTATTGCACGTACACCATAACAAAGCGGAGTTGTTGAAAGACCAAAGGCGTTATGGAAGGCGCAAGAACAATGTTAATCAATGCTAAACTTCAGGATTACTTATGGGCAAGCTGTATCTACTGCATGCTATACTCAAAACCGTTCTATGATTACAAAGCGCCACAACAAAACACCTTTTGAGCTTGTCCACAACAGAAAACCGAATCTCAAACACTTTCATGTATTTGGATCTCTTTGCTATCGAATAATGATCGATGACTTTGGAAAGATCAAAGCCAAAGCTGACATTAGAGTCTTTATAGGATATTGTGATAATTCTAAAGGCTTCCGAATCGGTCGTCGAACAAAGGTTATGGAAATGATTCATGCTCATTTTGATGAACTTCTGCGGAGATGGCCGGTATAACGACTTGGAACCCGGACACAACCGCTTAAACTTCCCCAAACCCCATCATCAGCTGAACAAAGCCCCCAACTTACTCGTCAACAAATGGAAGGGTTATTTGCTCCATTGTTTAGTGACGATATTGATGAACGCGTGCTCTAGGTGTATCCGTTGTTTCATTTGCTCAACGATAATACTCTTATACACGATACACCAACTACAACAACTACGGTTGAAGAAGCACCACCGCTTGACTCCACACAGCGGTTGAACAAACCGCTTCCAACAATGATGAACCGGTGATGATGTTCGAATGAAGTACCCACCGCAGATTTTTGATCCAAATCGTTCTTTAACCCGTTTGCTAATGAGGCTGACGCACCGGATGTCGGAATCTTCAACAAGCCATTTGAATCCTTAAAATCTGCACAATGTATACCAACATCAACCTTCCACACATAGATGGACAAAAGACCATCCTCTGGAAAATATTATTGGCAACCCGAATCAACGAGTCGTTACAAGACAACGTCTTCACTCGGATGGTGAACACTTGCATTTATGCACTCCTTTCATGCGCCAATCACGAACCTAAAACATCAAAGACGCAATGACAAAGACAACTGGATCGAATCCATGCAAGAAGAACTCAACCAATTCAAACGTATTGAAGTATGGGAGCGGTTGAAAGACCAACGGTCGTCATTGGTCTCAAATGAATTTGGAAAAACAAATTGGATCTTTGAAGGAAACGTAATACGAAACAAGTCACGTCTAGTTGCTAAGGGTTATCGTCAGGAAGAGGGAATAGAATTTGAAGAATCTTTTGCTCCGGTGCTCGTCTTGAGGTCGTTCGATATTTCGTTAAACTCATATGAATATGACGGTTATTAGATGGATGTCAAAATGCGTTTCTCAATGGACAACTTAAAAGCGGTTTATGTCGACCAACCAGATGGATTCGTTGATTCGAGTTCAATCCGTCTACAAACCGAACAAAGCTCGTATGGTCTCAAACAAGCTCCTCGGGCATGATACGATAAGCTATCATCTTTCCTCATTGCTAATAATTTCACCAAAGGTTCGGTTGACCCAACTCTTTTTACATATCACGGGGGCACATATCTTAATTGTTCAAATTTACGTGGATGACATCATTTTTGGGTACACATAAAAGTTTTCAATCGCTTTTGCAAAACTAATGAAGAAAAATTTTGAAATGTCCATGATGGGTGAACTTCACGTTCTTTCTGGACAAGTTCATCAATCACCCCGTGGTATTTTCTTGAGTCAGTTCAAATATGCCCTTGAATTACTACACAAATTTGGAATGCAAACCAGTGACACCTATGCCACACCAATGGCTCATACCAAGAAGCTAGACGCTGATTTACATGGGAAATTGGTGGACCCTACAAAATACCGTAGTATTATTGGGTCTCTCATGTATCTAACAGCTAAGGACGTATTGTCTTTGCCGTATATCTTTGCTCTTGCTCGGTCGCGACCAACTGAGAAACACCTCTATGAGGCTAAAAGAATCCTCCGATACATAAAGGGAACCATTAACTTGGGGATCCGTATCCGAAGGATTCGTTTTGAACTAATCATTTTTGTGACGTGACCATGCGGGATGCTTAGACTCACGGAAAAGTACTTCAGGCTTTACAATTTCTTGGTGATAAACGGTGTCATGGAAATCGAAAGGCGAGGATTGTACATCATGTCCTCAACGAAACGAGAATAATATGTAGCCATGTCTGCATGTTGTGCTCAAGTCATTTGGATGAGAACACAACTCAAAGACTATGGTTACGTATTTGACAATCCCGATCTTTGCGATAATCAGAGTGCCATTGCGATCTCGTGCAACTCGGTTAAGCATGAAATCAAAGCACATCGATCTTGATATCATTTCATCAAGGATCACGTGGAGCGGAATACTGTTGAATTATATTTTTTGGATACAGAATACCAATTGGCAGATCTTCTCACCAAAGCCTTGCCTCCCGCTAGGTTTAATGAGTTGGTCCACCGTATTGGTATGAGGTGTTTGACTCAAGAGGTGGATGTCCTCCTAAAAATCTTAAAACACCGTCAAACACCAAAATCTCTTTTGTAAATACATTTTTTCAAAACAAAATACAAAATATAAAACATTAAACAACAAAAATATTCTACTAATCTAATTTTTCTTTCAACATGGCAAGTACATTTCTTCCATCAACACTATAATCTTTCAAAATTCATTATTTTTCCGATCAAGTATGAGGGGAGAAAATTAATACCAAACATTTCAAAAACATTCGTGTACTTGCATGTTATTCATATCGGTTGTTTCTTTTATCAATGGTGGCAAACTTTTATGGTTTTATGACACTCCTCGGACTAAAATTTATAACCTTTCATTATTTTCTTAAGTCGAGGGGGAGTGTCATCAAGTTTCTTTCTGAAAATCTTTGTTTGGTAACCAAAACGGAAGTTAAATGGCTTTGTATGAAAATGGAAAAGGTGGAGGGACCAAAACTGCCTAAAGTTTAAAGTTGTTTTTAATAAAAACACTCCACCTAACATATTCATCACATTTATTACTCATAAACCTAACCAATCCTACGCATGAAATTCGTTCTTCAAATCGTGTTTGATCATCAATTTGTATGTTGTTTCATGATCTTAACATGTTTACAAACATAGGTTTTGATTTTTACACGAATCCAACGGTCAAATTTTTTCTATGATTGTTTTGTGTTCTCGCGCTAAGCGTATTGAACTCATAATCAATAATGGGTGTTTGTGGTTAAAAGGATTGTGTCAAAACATGTCTTTAACATCAATGATACTAATTTTATCCTCTAAATCCACCCAAAAACACGAATTGAAGGTTTTTCAAAATTAGGGTTCTTAAGTCGAATTGGGTGTTTTCAAATGTGAAGGTTTTTGGTCTAAAATATTGTTTTGTGAGGGTAATATGATGTTGAATTAATGATATCCAGGCCCTATAACAACCCGAAACACGATTAATTAGAATTAGGTATTAGGGTTTAAAGTTCTTAAGTTTGGGTATTTTTTATTCATCTCGAACTGGATGTTATAACTTGGTTTATAGACTCTCACAACACTTTAGTTCTACCGAGAAAAGTTTGGTGCAATTTCCATGGTTAGAAATCTTATGCGTAATTCATAACCTTTAGGGTTTTGACCTACGCGTATGTGTTTCTACGCGTAAAATGTTTAACATGTTTTCATGCCGTAATGCTTTTAATATGACTATGCATGTTAAGATTGTGATTTGATGATTTTATTTCAGGCTTGCTACGGCAAAATTCAGAATCAAGGTCATTTGAATCTCGCACGGATAAGCACTTACGCGTGAAAGTTATCGTAAGAGAAATCCTATCGCGTAACTATTACAGCGTAAGGTTCTACAATGGGACTCTGGCGTTATCACGAGAAGGATATGCGTAAGCGGTGACTCTACGCATAAGGTCTACTCTTCGGTAAGCCTTACGGTAAGGTCTTATATACGCCTCTGCGTAAGCCTACGCTTAAGGTTCCTTTTCTACAGCAAGTAAGGATCCTCGCAGCATAAGCTTGCGCTACGCATATATACTTTACGTTTGCGCGTAACTTTATTATTTCTACGCCTAAGCCTGGATTGACCTTAATTTTGAATTGTTACGTGTACAATCTTGTAAATAAACCAATCATATGTCCACGATACCAATAATGTCACTAATAAACTTAAACGTTGATATGTTTGTGAACTATAAGTGATAACATAAACTTTAAAACTTAAAGTTAACTAACTCACGAAACGTTCACGTCATTGGACTATTGGAAAACAAGTGACTTAGGACTCGTAACAATCATTAGCACTGTATACATTCAATAATTAGTCTATAAAAACCTTTTGTTGACTAACATTATGTCTTTCGATATGTTGGTTCTTTTGGCTAATGTTATTTCGGATCACGACATGGTGCTCAAATGAATGGGATGCACCACAAGTTCTCACAATTGCGGACATCTTCCCAAATGGCTATCCTAGAAAGATTGGAAAGAACAACCTTAGGGTTGACTTTGAAACCCTCACATGCTCGGAATCTTCTTGTCTCATTGCGTGATATTCTAAGGAATCATCCCTACGAGAACATGCTCTCACACTCTGTAGCTACGTGCGAAAATCTACATTCACAATTCGGAATTCAATGCAGAGGATCACGGTCAAAGTCAGTTGACGATGACACTTAATCACAAACAAGTCACTATCACTCCTACGGACTTACGGCTGTACTTATCATTCCGCACATCGTGCCTCACCGACTTCTTTGCCACACCTCACGAAGAGACAGGTTAAATTTCTACTTGATATTGGCTATGATGAAGCGTCGAGATTATTAACAAACTCTCACGTGGAGCTTAAGAACATTCCTCAACCGTGGAGACCACTCTACATCATCATCACTAAGTCTGTCTCACGGTCGTGGCAGGTGGCTATGAGCATCCCAAGCTCATGGAACGCAAGTCTTCGGTCATTGATCAATAAGAAGGACATTGAAATCGGCTTTCTTGATATGGGATGACATGATGACATTTCACAAAAGCTTGGCTCAAAGATTCCCTATGGGATACACAAAGCTTTTGATCCGAGCACTTGGACTTAATCGATATTCCCAAGAGGCTCAATGACCACGACAATCACGACGTGTTGTAGAACCTATCCTTTCTATCGAATCAAGGAATCGACAATAAAGAAACAAGGTGCCGTGCTTCCCGATCACCTTCGACAAATGAAATCAAAAAGCTTGAAACATACAAAAGGTATCAAGCGTGATGCAAGACAAAGTTGGTCATCTCGATGAAAATCCTTCGGAACTCCTACCGGAGGAAGAGGAAGTGCTTGAAGTGCAATAAGCACAGAGAGTCAAAGGAAGGTCCCAAAGAGGAAACCTACTCCAAAGAAGAAAGTTCCCTCAAGAAGCTACTCCTATTCCTACACGAACCACGAAAGCTACTTGGGCGAGCTCAGAAGATCACAATGTCAGAGACGAGGAGGTCCACTACTCTGACCCGCAAGGATGACACTCCATCAGTACCAAAACCTCCTAGTCCAATAGGTGAACATGGCAAAGGAAAGACTCATGTACTTGTGCCATATGATGAAAGCTCAGAAAGTGATGAAGAGCAGCTGAATAAATCATACAGAAGAAGTTCAAATTCGGATTCGACTTCACCGTTGCACAACAATTTCCTCAAGAACAAATGGGTGGCCCGGAGGTCAAGTGGTGCACTCGCAACTTCACCGGATCACGTGCGGTTAATCAACCCGATAAGGGATCCGGTGCCACCACTTTGGTACAACAACGGACCGCGTGTCGAAGATACTCTTGAGTATGATTTTGAAGAACCGAGAATGGAGAAGCTAGAGAAGGTAAAAGCGATGAAGAAAATGCAGGCCAAAGCCAGTCGATGAACAAGCTAAGACCGGAAATGAAGAAGATGTTGAGTATGATACGTATCTTCTAGATAGTCTGCGATCAAAGGAAGAAACTTCGAACCACCAAGGACCAGGAGTCTCCTCACTCATCATCATCAGTTCTATTCTCTCTTCACCACCACCATCAAAAGATCAACCAAATCATCATCCAAATCCGGAAGAAAACCACCTCGATCTTGGATTTCTCATACTCATGAAAGAATTGTGAAAGCTGTCCAACAAGTTAGAAAGAAGGACATGCTCTCAGAAAGCTGAATTGTTTGTTGCGACCAAATACGATATCTACATGATGAGAATGACAAGATGCGAGAATGAAAGGAATATGTACGAGAAGCTCATGCGGGATGATCTACAAGGGAAAATGGACAGAATGATCGGGGCTACACTCACAAGTACCTTCGGATATCGTTCCTAAAGTCACAAAGAGATGTTTACCGGACAACTATATCCGAATCTTATCACGAATAGCCAAGCAAACTATAAGATCAACACCCTTAGTCACAATCAATCCATCGATCCACATGGTTTTCTCGGATAATGAATTGGTGGCCAAGCTTGTCACCAAATGTCTAAATGATCGGGACATTTACTTGATAAAGGAAAGTTGTTTCAAGCATTGCTTGGACTACCAACTCAAGCATCGCAGAGTCAAGGCGAAAGGTCTAAACGTCATAGAGACGATGAAGATAAGGATCAGGATAAGAATGATGAAGCTAAACGACGGAAAGTCGGTGAATCATCTTCCAAGCCACCACCTCCCAACGCCTCCGCTCAACAAAGGTCTCCTCCTCGCTTCTACAGATAAACCTCATGATTACGAGACACCACGACTCAAAAACCGGTGATTACTTTGAGTATACGGTGGTGGCGATGAAACACCATGAGCCCTACAACAACCCACCTCTGAAACAAGTACGAAACTAGAATCATCATCTAGGCCTTGAAAAGAAGAAGAAGACACCTGGTGGCGACGTATCATGGCTAGATGACGATAAAACAGAGGAATTTGAATGGTTTCTACTACTTGTAATAACACTCCCTACCACGAAGGTCAAGATGCGGTAGCGGTAATACTTTGGAGCATGCTAAAATTCGCGAGGAACGTTCCACGAAAGAAGATGACGAAATCGAGGTTACGTGAATCAAGTATGAAGCTTTTCAATTGTGGAAGATAGCTCGAGAAGTGCCATCGAGGTCGAATATCACCTTGATAACATTGCTTGAGCTATGTCTAATAACATGGATTGGCTCAACCCAGAAGCAAACATCGACTTCTGGCGGGACAACCCTCCTTATTACAATCGCCGGTCTAAACCACTACCAACGATCGTAAACGGATGAGCCTAGAATTCCTTTTCGACATTTCTTCAACAAAGACCTGGAATTTCTTCTTCATGGTGGCGATGGTTCAAGGAAGTATGCTACATCTCTGACACTTCCATTCCCAACAGTAGAATACTCAATCAGAGTAGCTATCGAGGAAAGAGCTAATCACTTGTTCTCCAACAAAGTGGAAGCTCTGACCGAGATGTTATCACCGGATTCATCATTGGCGGAGCGTAGAAGAATCTACTACGTAAGGCTGCCGAGTTCAAGTCTCAACATGCAGTATCATTCTAAAAGTATCGTTACCATCAAACACGTCGATATTTCATCTAAGTGGGACTACACCTTCCAAAATATCATGGTCAAACGACAAGATGAAAGGGATTATGCATTTTCTCGGTGACTTTGAGAATGTCTATCATCAGCGACATGAAGACATGTACTTGCCAAAGTGATTGGTATGAGACAATTCTCCACCGAGTACAACGAGAATTCATCAAGTCAGTGCTCATCTTCATCAGACGCATAGTTATCAAAGAACGTGTAGAAGATCTCCAGCTGGCAGTTGAATCTTATTGATGAGTGTCTAAATACTCATCATTTTTATACTATTAAAATGCCAAAAACATCTGAAAACACTCAGAAACACATCAAAATGATAAAAATATCACAAACAAGTGTTTTATATGTTTTAAATGCAAAACATCAAAATCGTGAAAAGCGTATCAAGTTTGCATAATTGGCGCGTTTTAGTCCCCAAGTTACAAAAGTTGTCAAATAGGTCCACCGTAATTCAAAAACTTGTAAAAAGTCATTTAAGGTCCTTGAGATTCAAAAGTTGTCAAAACAAACCCTTTAAAGTTTAAAATTTACAAAATGACAACTTTAGTCCCTCAACTTTGGAAAAATGTCAAATATAGTCCTTGGTTAATTTAAAAAGTGAAAATTATCAACTTTTAACCTTGTTCTATTTATAAATGAAAAAAATGGTCCTTATGATAAACTTTATGAGAAATTACAATATTGGTCCCTCAAGTTTCTAAATTGACAGTTTTGGTCCACTGGATTTGTAAAATGGAAATTATCAACAATGGTCCTTGTACTAATCTTACTTGGCAGTTTTAGTCCTTATGAGAGCTTTGGAACATGTTCAAGATCAGCCTGCTTTGGCTAAATTACATGATTGGTCCTTGTTGAAATAAACCAATCCGGACCCTATTATTAACTAAGTCCAAATCCAAGCCCAAACACATGACCCGGCCCAGATTTTAAAATCAAATATACCGCGTCTACTGTTCACTGTCTCTACCACACTGGTTTAGCCAAAACCAGTCTTTGGTTTTCAACCTTTCCACCTCATCCTTTCCACCTTTACACCTGTTACCCTCTCCAATTCCACCTCCACATCAAACCAAAGCCCATTAATTAAGAAAACCAACTCTTTGAAAAATTGGCAAAAGTGACAAATGTCAAACTGGTGATCTGTTTAATCCAACGGTTGGATTGTGGTGGGAAATACTCAAGAGTGTCGACAAGGAAGATGGAAGTCAATAAATATCAAGAATGAAGCAAGAGAGAAGATATCTAGAGTAATTTTAATTTTCATTGTCGTTTTAGCTTAAACTTTAATATCGTATTTTTTAAAGCTTTTAAATCTTGTATTTCATGTTTTTAGGTGTAATATAAAACTTTTGTAAGCAATCAATTTCAGTTTCAAGCTTTATATCAAGTTATGCAGTTTTTCTTATTATTTAAAAATTTCAATATGTTGAAATGATGTTAGAAGTTGTTACTTTGGACTGAGAAGCACATATAAGCTCCATATAAAGCTTATGCAAGCTTTTAGATACTCTTAAAAGCAGTTCATTAGCAAAAATCAAAAATTCACAAAAATATCAAATAAATAACTTAAAAATAAAAAATCATGATGCAAGGTTCAAAAATGCGGAGCCGGGATATATAATGGATGGTCTTGGGTGTAGTGCTTATTGGTAAGCTATAGGATCTGTTACTTGGTCCTAAGTCTCAGTTTTTCTCAAGCTACTTGTAAGCCTCTTGATCTCATTTTGGTATTTAACTGTGTAAAAGCGGTTATAAGTTTATATCTTTGTGTTTACATGTTCAGTAGTTGTATTTAAACATAATTAAACTATAAAAACAGTTACTTGTTCTTTAAAGTTTGTAGTTAACTAAAATTTCATTTTCACAGTTAAGTTAGCATAGTTGTAATTTCTCAATCTTATGTTGTTATTAATGTGGTTTTATGTTTATTCAGTCTTCTTTAATGAAATTATAAGGTTTATAATCATGTTCATGGTTGAATTTTGTTATCTTTTGAAAAACACCAAATCAGTCATAAAGGGTTGTTTGGATTTGTGCGATTCATTGTGCTAAAGGTTGTGCAGTCAATTGCTTTTGCTTGTCTCATGTCTAAATAGGTCTTAATAACTCATACAAGTCATTAAAACAAGTCCTTATTAGCCTAAAAGTCAAAATCTTTCTTTTTGGTCTTGAATCAGTCCATTTGGGATTTTGATTTGCAAGAATCATCATATTAGCTCAAAAGTAGTTAACATAGCTTAATATAACTTTATTACACCTTAATACATCAATATCGTTGTTTTAGATCAATCACAAGTTCAGTTTAGTCAACCTTTCATTTCAATCAAAAGTCAAAACTTACTTGCCGTGCATCGGTTTTGATAGCAATCAAAAGCTCCTGAGCTTATTAGTTGACACTTTACCTGATTTTTGTTTCTTTGGGACGACATTGGTCCTTTTCAAGCTCCAAGTTTTAAAATTCCATTTGGAGCTTATTCACCGGTACAAGTGCTTATTATTTTGTCCCATATTATAAAGGCATTCAGGTTTTACTCGATGATTTGTCGATTTTGAGAAAGCTTCTCACAAGCTCATAAGAGCTTTTCATTGTCTGAGTTTTGGTATATTTGGTCTCAACCAGGTCTAGTACAAGTTCCATTCTTTGCTTTTCAGTTTTAGCTTAATTGGTGTTCTGTGCATAAGCTTAAAGTAACCCTCTAAAATCTGTTTTGCTCATTAAGTCAAAACCTCAAATCTGTGCTCATTGGTTTTTCAGGTTTAAGCTTGTTAAAACTTGTTCCATTTAAGTTCTTTTAGCTTAATATAGCTTATTGTAAGTTTGGTGGTCTTTGGTTATCATTTGGCTTTTTCAAGTACTTATAAATAGCGGTTGCAGCTAGGTTGCTTATTTCTCCACACAAGACCATGTTTTTCTATTTTTCCTAGATTATACATATTAAAATTAACTTTTCCTGAAATTTTCATAATTTTTCATAACTGTTTGCTATTTTTCTTAATTAAAAGCAGGTTTTAGGTATTATTAAATAGCATTTAATACAAATAAATTATAAAAGTTCAAAAAAAATAATTTTTCAATTTTATTAGGTTAAGATAAATATAAAAGTAATAAAAAGTATTTTTCCATAATTTTCTTAGTTTAAAAGTATTTTTAGCATTTTAATTAGTTTTAAATAGTTTTAAATTAATAATAAATACATAATAAGTTTAAAAAATATATTTTTAGTTTTAAAATAAGTTTTATCATATTTTAGATTTTTCCAAGTTATAATTTCATTTTTCTAGGTTAATTTTGTATTTTCTTGTATTTTAGTGCATTTTAATATTTAATAAATAGTTTTTAATTAATAATAATTAAATAATAAGTTGTAAAAATAATTTTCTTTTTCTAATAATTTTCTTTTATTATTAGGATTATAAAAATATCATTTTCATATTTATAGGTCTTTTATTTCTTTAAAACTCACGTTTTATTTTTATGCGTGAGACGTAATTTTATTTTAAACGTAAGTTTTACGTTTTAGGTTTTAAACGTTCATCGACTTTAAAGATAGTGATAGCGTTTATTTAATATCTTTTATCTTTTATTTCTTTTAATTTGCATTTAAGTAAGCTTTAATTTGTAGATCTTTCCTTTAGGTAATTTTCCATCAATATCCTTATTGATCACTATCCTTAGTGATCATTCTATCATCTGATCAAGTGTTTATTACACCAATTCATCCTCCGTGGGACTTAACGACCCAGGAATTCCCTATATTCCTCTGATCTTCATTGTATTTGTGCTCGGTAATTTTTAAGTTTCTTACGGTTGGTCATTCACAAGTGGCTAGCTAGCGTGAGATAACTTGATTCGGCCGGTCAAATTTTATGCATTGCGGGGAGCATGGCGTGTTTTAAGCATTTCGGATCCATTCTTGCACATATACCACAGTTTGTAAAAGTTTTACGTAAAGTTTATATAAATCAAAAAGTTCATTAACACTTTTCCTAAAGTGTTAAAAACACCAAAAACAATATAAAACAACAAAACAATGGAGCGTTTTCTATTTTGTATTTTCTTTTAAGGTGATTCTTAAAGAGATACGATTTGGTTAAGCGAGGCGATACCAAAATATTGTCCAAAATTTTTTGAACCCATCTGCACAAATCATACCTACGTCTTTTCAGTGGTACTTAAAATATACATAAAAATCAACCACCGCAAATCAAGGCAGTGCACTACCTAACTGGGGTGCGACCATAATAAGTTCGAACCACGATTTAAAACTTGCCTTTGTGTCCTTGTGATTTGGTGTACCTTTTCAAAGAAGCCATTTCATTTGTGATTATTGGTTAAGTTCACTTGTGTTTTGCCTCATTTGTTTTGAAAACTTGATTTTTATACTTAGTGCATGCGCACTCGTTCTTCCAGTTCTACAAGTCCACTTTCTGAACTAGGAAAGATTCCTGTAGAGTAGAGGGCGTTCACTCCTTCCGGTAGTGGCGAGGACGTCTACCACCACCACCACCGTCGAAATGGCGAAGACAAACCTATGCATGAGCTTCTCCAAGCACCCATCGAGGGTTACGGAGATGCCATTATTGTCCCGGCCATTGTGGCGATACCTTGAGCTCAAAACCGGGTTGCTCAATCGGTAACCCAAAGCCAATTTTATGGTTTTGGGCGGGATGATCCTCATGCACACATTCGATGGTTTAACAAGATTGCATCTACCATCAAGTACAAGAATGTCCCACATGAAGCTATCAAGCTTCTTCGCTTCCCATTTTCTAGAGGGACAAGCCGGAATTGGCGAGAAACAACCCTCGTTCTATAGAGACATGGGAAGATCTTGTCACCAAATTCGTTAAGGAGTTCTATCCTCCATCCCGAACCACAAGTCTTAAGAATGAGATAATGAAATTTTCTCGGAGATTTGATGAATCATTGGGGCATGGGATCGTTACAAGAGAGCTTCATGAAGTGTCGCATCACGGTTTTACCGAAGTTGCAAATGGATACTTTCTATAATGGTCTCAACCATACCAATCAAGACTCTTTGAATGCCTCCGCGGGGAATTTTTGAGCAAGACCACAAGAGGCCTTGCAGTCATTGAGAACAAATCTCAGGTCCGTCCTTTCGGAGCAAAGACATATCGGTCTAATCTTTGGACCTTCTTCTTCTCATCCCGGTGAGTACATCTAGCACCGATGCTAAGATTGATAAACTCACGGAGACATTGTTCAGAGCTTTGGTTCTTGCTAACCGGAGAAGAAAGTCTCCTTCACTCGGACACCAACATCTTGAAGTGAAGAAAGTTGAAAGTTGTGTCACTTGTGGTGGTCCTCATGCCTACTAATTATGCGCATCGATGGTAGTCCTTTTGAAGCAAATGCTTTAGCCGGTAGTTCACAACAAGGAGGTAATCAATACCGTCCTCAAAATGAACTACACTACCGTGCTAACACTAATCAGGCACCACCAGGTTTTAACCAGAATCACAACATTCAGGAATCAAAACCAACCAAGAATGAACCAAGGTTATCAAAACCAAGGTAATTTCTATCCGGATCCAATCAAGGTTTCCAACAACAAGGGAACCTTAATCAAAACAATTTCAATCGTGGGAATCAGTTTCATGGGAATGTGAATCCTAATCAAGGGAATTTTCAACAACAAGGTCCTAATCAAAACATCCGACCTCAAAATTTCCCTCCACATCCTCCAGTACCATCATCTGATGAGTTATTGAAGCAATTCATGAAATCCCAAGATGAAATGAACGAGGTTGTTGATTGATCCGGTCGATCTAAAGAAGTCTTTAAATGATCGACCTCGAGCTCGGTACTTTACCGAAGCAACACGATCGCTAACCCGAGGTGCGATGCAAAGGCGATCACAACCAGAAGTGGTGTTTCATACAGGACCTGCGTTCCTACTACCTCTTCTTCTTCGTCTCTCAAAGGTAGTGAACGGTGAACCTCCGACACACAATGGACCTCGACTCCAATGCCCCCTCCTCCGTGGCAATGAGTCAGTTACCAAGCGACAAGGACGAACTTCCTATTGATAATGGAAGTGCCACACACGTCCTACCCGGTAGTCCAACCTCAAGTTGTCGAAACCCAAGTCTAATCCAGGTTGTTTTGAACCACAGTAGCTCCCATTGAAAATACCAAATCCAAATCTTCTATTCCTTACCCATCACGTTTGAATGAGCAAAAGCTCCGTGAAAAAGCTAGTCATCAAATGGACAAATTTTTCCAAATTTTCCAAGAACTACATTTTGACATAAGCTTTGCGGATGCTATCATCTTGGATGCCCAAGTTTGCATCTACTCTCAGCACATGTTAAGCAATAAGGAAAAGCTGTTTGAAAATGGCTAAGACTCCTCTTACTAAAAACTCTGCTTGATCATCAGCTTCCGAAAAAGCTTGGAGATCCCGGGAAATTTCTCTTACCTTGTGTATTCCGGGAATGGTTGAATGCTTTGCCCTAGCGGATCTTGGTGCAAGCATAAACCTTATGCCATATTGATATGGAAGAAACTTTCTCTTAGGAACTCACTCCTACATGCATGACTCTCGAGCTTGCAGCTCGTTCCATATCCCGTCCTCTTGGCATTGAGGCGTATTTGTGAGTAGGAAAGTTCCATTTTCCGGTGACTTCGTGGTTGTTGATTTTGATGCGATCATCGGGTTCCTCTCATTGTTGGTGAGGATTCACGAGAACGGGCCGTGCTCTCATAGATGTATTTGAGCAAGAAATCACATTGTGTTGGTAATGAACATTACCTTCAACCTTGACCAAACCGAGGTACTCTCGCAAATTATGATTCGAATCGGTTAACCGAATAGATATCATTGATGTTGCCAGAAGAGTACTCTCAAGAGTTCTTGGTTATTCTCATAATTCAGTGAGTGGGGATTCCACCACATCTTCTCAACCTATCATAGCCAATTCTACCCCTTCTATCACTCCTTTTGAGGAAATGACTCCATCTCGGAGATTGAGGTATACTGGCTAGTGATTACGTCGTGGGAAATTGATCACGCTCCAATTGACATTGAGGGAGACATACTTCTCATTGAGAAGTTGCTTAATGATGATCCATCATCACCCCTCACACTAGTGATTCAATTCCTGTGAGATTAATCAAAATGAGATTAATCTGAGGAGATATTCTTCTTGAGTTGTCAAATCCGGATACTTCTCCTCTCCCTTCCATCAAACTTCATAACAAGGAAGTCAATTGATTGAGAAAAGCGAATTTCTGAGGTTGAGCTTAAGGACTTACCTCCTCATCTCGAGTATGCATTTCTTGAAGGTGATGATAATTACCGGTCATTATTGCTCGAGATTTGAGTAAAGATGAAAAAACTGCTCTCATAAAAATCTTGAAGTCACACAAGCAAGCAATTGCTTGGAAACTCTCCGACATTAAGGGTATCAACCACGAATTTTGTACTCACAAAATCTTGATGGAGGATGACTTTAAGCCAGATTCAACATCGAGAGAAAGTAAATCAAAAATCCATGATGGTATCAAACAGGAGGTTATCAAACTTCTTGATGCAGGATTGATTTACCCGATCTCGAGACAGTCCTTGGGTACCAATTCATTGTGTCGAAAAGGGTGGCATTACTTTATCACAAATGAAGATAGAGTTAATTCCAACTTCGATTGGTGGCGGGATGGCGTGTTTGCATTGACTATCGTAAGTTGAATGCGCCACCGTAAAGACCATTTTCCTCTGCCCTTTATGGACCAAATGCTTGAGAGATTAACAGGGAATGAATACTATTGTTTCCTTGATGGTTTCGGGTTATTTTCATTCCCATTGATCCAAAGGATCAAGATAAAACCACATTCACCCATCTACGGAACTTTTGCCTATAGGCGTATGCCTTTTGGCTTATGTAATGCTCGGCACGCGTTCAACGATGTATGATGGCAATTTTCCACGACATGATCGCGGAAACAATGGAGGTGTTTATGGATGACTTCTCGGTCATTGGGGATTCGTTTCAAACATGTCTCTCCCACTTAGATAAAATGCTCAAACGGTGTGAAGACACCAATCTATGTCTAAACTGGGAGAAGAGCCACTTTATGGTCAAAGAAGGCATAGTCCTTGGCCATAAGATTTCAAAGAATGGGATTGAGGTAGATAGAGCAAAAGTTGATGTTATTGCTAAATTACCTCATCCTACTACCGTCCAAGGTATTAGGAGTTTTTTAGGTCATGCCGGTTTCTATCGTAGATTCATACAAGATTTTTCCAAAATCGCCGGCCTATGACCCATCTTCTTGAAAAGGATGCTCCTTTTATCTTCTCCCCTACGTGCATAGAAGCTTTTGAAACATTGAAGAAAAACTTCTGAAGCACCCATTCTCGTTGCTCCCACTTGGGACTTGCAGAGCTCATAATGCGATGCAAGTGATTTTGCTATCGGCGAGTCTTAGGGCAGAAGAAATAAGCATTTGACCTATTCACTACATAAGCAAAACTATGGTGAGGCTCAAACTCATTACACCACCACGAGAAAAGAGCTATTAGCCGTGGTGTATGCTTTTGAAGTTTGGCCGTATCTTATCTTGACCAAATGTGTAGTGTATCGGGATCTTTCACTCTTAAATATCTCTTTGCAAAACAAGATGCAAAGCGAGATTGCTCGTTGGGTTCTCCTCCTCCAAGAATTTGATATCATCATGCGTGATAAAAAGGGAGAGAACATTAGCGATCATCTTTCAGTTAGAAAACCCTCACCAAGATGTTTTCGAGAAAAAAGATATAAATGAAACATTTCCTCTCGAGACACTCAATGCGGTTTCTTTTAGGTGGAACTCTTCTACCCCATGGTTTCTTGACTTTGCAAATTAACATGCGGGTAACTTCATTGTGAAAGGGATGTCGACCCAACAGAAGAACAAATTCTTCAAAGATGTTAAACATTATTTACGGGGCGACCTTTCTTGTTCAAAATCTGTGCGGATCAAGTCATCCGGCGGTGTGTTTATGGACAGGAAGCTATTGACATTCTCAAGGCTTGCCATGCTGGACCACCGGGGGCCATCATAGTCCAAACTACACCGCCAAACAGGTGTTTGATTCCGGGTTCTATTGGCCCACAATCTATAAGGATGCCCACGAATTTGTCAAAGCCTGTGACGCTTGTCAGCGTCATGGAAACATATCTCAAAGGAATGAAATGCCACAAAATGCCATTCAAGTTTGTGAGATATTTGACATATGGGGTATTGATTTTATGGGGCCATTTCCATCTTCTCGTGGTAACAAGTACATACTCGTGGCTGTTGACTATTTGTCAAAATGGGTTGAAGCAAAAGCTTTACCCACCAATGATGCCCGAGTTGTTGTGAAATTTTTGAAAGCTCTCTTTGCCAGGTTTGGAACTCCTCGTGCTATAATTAGTGATCGTGGTACACATTTTTGTAATGACCAATTTGATCGTGTCATGCAAAAGTATGGTGTTACCCACCGTCTATCTACTGCATACCACCCCCAAACAAGTGGGCAGGTGGAAGTTTCAAACCGTGGTATTAAAAGAATCCTTGAAAGGACAGTAGGTGAAAATCGTGCATCCTGGTCGGATAAACTGGATGACGCACTCTGGGCTTTTCGTACAGCTTACAAAACACCCATTGGGTGTACTCCATACAAACTAGTGTACGGAAAAGCATGTCATCTTCCGATTGAACTAGAGCACAAGGCTTACTGGGCCTTAAAACATGCAAACTTCGATATACGATGGGGCGGTGGTGATCACAGAAAAGTTCAAATGAATGAATTAAATGAACTTCGTGATCAAGCTTATGAGAACTCTTTGATCTACAAACAAAAGACAAAGAAGATTCATGACTCCAAAATCAAAACCGCGTTTTCAACGTCGGTGATCGAGTCCTTCTTTTCAACTCTAGATTGAAGATTTTCTCGGGAAAGCTTAAGTCCCGTTGGTCTGGACCATTCACTATCACTAAGGTTTATCCTTATGGCACCATTGAGTTATCTCAACTCGATGGTCCAAACTTTAAAGTGAATGGTCATCGATTAAAGCATTACTTTGGAGAGACATTCCTCACAGTGGTTGTCCCGATTTACAAACATTCCCCATGAACCAATTAATGCGGGGATCGAGTCAAGCTAGTGACTCGGGAATCAAAAACATTAGCACAGCACCATATGGGTTTCACCCATATTTACATCTTCTTTCTCTGTTCTACCACCCTAGTGTGGGGGGGTTGCCCCACATGTTGTGTATATAAGTCACCAAAAATGTGTGTTACATATCAAAAACAAAATAATGGCCGTAGTATTTCCCTTTTTGTGTTCTATGTTTCGCATAACAAGCGCGGTACTTTGAATATTGAGGGCAATATTCATTTCTAAGTGTGGGGGGGGAATTCTCACGAATTTCATCATGTAATTATTCCACCCATTTCCAGTTTTGGCAAAATTTTTTGGGTAAGTGTTTTTCACTTACCTCCAAATGGTAATCAGTCCACCATGTCTAACCCACATAAGGATTGGCTAATCCAGGAGCAAACGGCTCTTGGTAAAGATATCTCAAATCCGTTTATGGCTTGCAATTTGCCTAAAATTGTATGGTGTTCAACTCACCATATCTTTAAACTAGTGAAAAGTTGGCTAGCCCGCAAGGTTATGGCTTGTGGTAAAGGCAGTGGAAAATCCATAATTGGTAATCGACTCACCAAAGATAATATTGATAATTTATCTAAGAGTTGGCTAGTCCGGAAACAACGCTTCTTACGGTAAAGACTAATCAAATTCGTTGAAAGCTGGTGATTTGCTCAAAATCACATGGTTATCGGTGTACCATGGTTCTTACTTGAACTGAAACATTTGGCTACTCAAGAAGTAATGGCTTTTGGTAAAGAGATGAAATCCATTAAATTTTCTCAAATCATTGCTAGGGACTAGCAATATCTTAGTGGGGGGGATTGATGAGTGTCTAAATACTCATCATTTTTATACTATTAAAATGCCAAAAACATCCGAAAACACTCGAAAACACATCAAAATGAAAAAAATATCACAAACAAGTGTTTTATATGTTTTAAATGCAAAAACATCAAAATCTAGTGAAAACGCATTATCAAGTTTGCATAATTGGCGCTTTTAGTCCCCAAGTTACAAAAGTTGTCAAAATCAGGTCCCAGTAATTCAAAACTTGTAAAAGTCATTTAAGGTCCATGGGATTCAAAATTTGTCAAAATAAACCCTTTAAAGTTTAAAAATCACAAATTGACAACTTTAGTCCTTCAACTTTGGAAAAATGTCAAAAATAGTCCTTGGTTAATTTAAAAAGTGAAAATTATCAACTTTTAACCTTGTTCTATTTATAAATGAAAAAATGGTCCTTATGATAAACTTTATGAGAAATTACAATATTGGTCCCTCAAGTTTCTAAATTGACAGTTTGGTCCCCGGATTTGTAAAATGGAAATTATCAACAAAGGTCCTTGTACTAATCTTACTTGGCAGTTTTAGTCCTTATGAGAGCTTTGGAACATGTTCAAGATCAGCCCTTAACTTTGGCTAAATTACATGATTGGTCCTTGTTGAAATAAACCAATCCGGACCCTATTATTAACTAAGTCCAAATCCAAGCCCAAACACAACATGACCGGCCTGATTTTAAAATCAAATAAACCGGCTCCTACTGTTCAATTTGCTCTACCACTTGGTTTAGCCAAAACCAGTGCTGGTTTTCAACCTTTCCACCTCATCCTTTCCACCTTTACACCTGTTACCCTCTCCAATTCCACCTCCACATCAAACCAAAGCCCATTAATTAAGAAAACCAACTCTTTGAAAATTGCCAAAGTGACAAATGTCAAAACTGGTGATCTGGTTTAATCCAACGGTTGGATTGTGGTGGGAAATACTCAAGAGTGTCGACAAGGAAGATGGAAGTCAATAAATATCAAGAATGAAGCAAGAGAGAAGATATCTAGAGTAATTTTAATTTTCATTGTCGTTTTAGCTTAAACTTTAATATCAGTGTATTTTAAAGCTTTTAAATCTTGTATTTCATGTTTTCAGTGTAATATAAAACTTTTGTAAGCAATCAATTTCAGTTTCAAGCTTTATATCAAGTTATGCAGGTTTCTTATTATTTAAAAATTTCAATATGTTGAAATGATGTTAGAAGTTGTTACTTTGTTTAGAAGCACATATAAGCTCCATATAAAGCTTATGCAAGCTTTTAGATACTCTTAAAAGCAGTTCATTAGCAAAAATCAAAAATTCACAAAAATATCAAATAAATAACTTAAAAATAAAAAATCATGATGCAAGGTTCAAAAATGCTTTGGGCAGAGATATATAATGGATGGTCTTGGGTGTAGTGCTTATTGGTAAGCTATAGGATCTGTTACTTGGTCCTAAGTCTCGGTTTCAGCTCAAGCTACTTGTAAGCCTCTTGATCTCATTTTGGTATTTAACCGTTGTAAAAGCGTTATAAGTTTATATCTTTGTGTTTACATGTTCAGTAGTTGTATTTAAACATAATTAAACTATAAAAACAGTTACTTGTTCTTTAAAGTTTGTAGTTAACTAAAATTTCATTTTCACGCTTAAGTTAGCATAGTTGTAATTTCTCAATCTTATGTTGTTATTAATGTGGTTTTATGTTTATTCAGTCTTCTTTAATGAAATTATAAGGTTTATAATCATGTTCATGGTCTGAATTTTTGTTATCTTTTGAAAAACACCAAATCAGTCACATAAAGGGTTGTTTGGATTTTGTTGCAGTTCATTGTGCTAAAGGTTGTGCAGTCAATTGCTTTTGCTTGTCTCATGTCTAAATAGGTCTTAATAACTCATACAAGTCATTAAAACAAGTCCTTATTAGCCTAAAAGTCAAAATCTTTCTTTTGGTCTTGAATCACCAATCGTTGGGATTTTGATTTGCAAGAATCATCATATTAGCTCAAAAGTAGTTAACATAGCTTAATATAACTTTATTACACCTTAATACATCAATATCAGTGTTTTAGATCAATCACAAGTTCAGTTTAGTCAACCTTTCATTTCAATCAAAAGTCAAAACTTGCCTTACGTGCATCATTTTGATAGCCAAATCAAAAGCTCCTATAGAGCTTATTAGTTGACCTTTACCTGTGATTTTTGTTTTCTTTGGACGACAACTTGGTCCTTTTCAAGCTCCAAGTTTTAAAATTCCATTTGGAGCTTATTCACCAGGGCTGCAAGTGCTTATTATTTTGTCCCATATTACTCAGCATTCACTGAGTTTTACTCAGTGATTTGTCGATTTGAGAAAGCTTCTCACAAGCTCATAAGAGCTTTTCATTGTCTGAGTTTTGGTATATTTGGTCTCAACCAGGTCTAGTACAAGTTCCATTCTTTGCTTTTCAGTTTTAGCTTAAATGGTGTTCTGTGCATAAGCTTAAAGTAACCCTCTAAAATCTGTTTTGCTCATTAAGTCAAAACCTCAAATCTGTGCTCATTGGTATTTCAGAGGTTTAAGCTTGTTAAAACTTGTTCCATTTAAGTTCTTTTAGCTTAATATAGCTTCTGTGTAAGTTTGGTGGTCTTTGGTTATCATTTGGCTTTTTCAAGTACTTATAAATAAGCGTTGCCACGCTAGGTTGCTTATTTCTCCACACAAGACCATGTTTTTCTATTTTTCCTAGATTATACATATTAAAATTAACTTTTCCTGAAATTTTCATAATTTTTCATAACTGTTTGCTATTTTTCTTAATTAAAAACAGTTTTTAGGTATTATTAAATAGCATTTAATACAAATAAATTATAAAAAGTTCAAAAAAATAATTTTTCAATTTTATTAGGTTAAGATAAATATAAAAGTAATAAAAAGTATTTTTCCATAATTTTCTTAGTTTAAAAAGTATTTTTAGCATTTTAATTAGTTTTAAATAGTTTTAAATTAATAATAAATACATAATAAGTTTAAAAAATATATTTTTAGTTTTAAAATAAGTTTTATCATATTTTAGATTTTTCCAAGTTATAATTTCATTTTCTATAATTAATTTTGTATTTTATTGTATTTTAGTGCATTTTTAATATTTAATAAATAGTTTTTAATTAATAATAATTAAATAATAAGTTGTAAAAATAATTTTCTTTTTCTAATAATTTTCTTTTATTATTAGGATTATAAAAATATCATTTTCATATTTATAGGTCTTTTATTTCTTTAAAACTCACGTTTTATTTTGTACGTGACGCATTTTATTTTAAACGTAAGTTTTACGTTTTAGGTTTTAAACGTTCATCGACTTTAAAGATAGTGATAGCGTTTATTTAATATCTTTTATCTTTTATTTCTTTTAATTTGCATTTAAGTCACTTTAATTTGTAGATCTTTTCTTTAGGTAATTTTCCATCAATATCCTTATTGATCACTATCCTTAGTGATCATTCTATCATCTGATCAAGTGTTTATTACACCAATTCATCCTCCGTGGGACTTAACGACCCAGGAATTCCCTATATTCCTCAGATCTTCATTGTATTTGCTCAGTACATTTTAAGTTTCTACAGTTGGTCATTCACAAGTGGCTAGCTTCATTGAGATAACTTGATGGTTCGAGCGGATCAAATTTTGATTTGTTTTTGATATGTACACATTTTTTTTTTTTTTGGTGACTTATATACACATGTGTGGGCAACCCAGCACTAGGGTGGTAAACAGAGAGAAAGAAGAAGGCAATATGGGTGAAAACCCATATGGTGCGTGCTAATGTTTTGATTCAGTCACTAGCTTGACTCGATCCCGCATTCATTGGTTCATGGGGAATGTTTGTAAATCGGGACAACCACGGGGGGAATGTCCTCTCCAAAGTAATGCTTTAATCGATGACCATTCACTTTAAAGTTTGGACCATGAGCCGAGATCTCAATGGTGCCATAAGGATAAACCTTAGTGATAGTGGTCCGAACCAAGGGACTTAAGCTTTCAGAAAATCTTCAATCTAGAGTTGAAAAGAAGGACTTCGATCACCAATGTTGAAAGCGGTTTTGATTTTGGAGTCATGAATCTTCTCTTTGCTTTTGTAGATCAAAGAGTTCTCATAAGCGATCAAGTTCATTTAGTTCATTCATTTGAACTTTTACTGTGATCACCATTTGTCTGTATATCGAATTTGCATGTTTTAAGGCCCAGACCTTGTGCTCTAGTTCAATCGGAAGATGACATGCTTTTCCGTACACTAGTTTGTATGGGTACACCCGATGGGTGTTTTGTAGCTTCATCACGAAAAGCCAGTCGTCATCGGTTTATAGACCGGGATGCACGATTTTCACCTCTTCGTCCTCAAGGATTCTTTAATACCACGGTTTGAAACTTCCACACCTTGCACTTGTTTGGGGGTGGTATGCACGATAGATAGGCGGTGGGTAACACCATACTTTGCATGACCGATCAAATTGGTCATTACAAAAATGTGTACCCGCGATCACTAATTATAGCACGAGGAGTTCCAAACCGCAAAAGAGCTTTCAAAAATTTGACAACAACTCGGGCATCATTGGTGGGTAAAGCTTTTGCTTCAACCCATTTTGACAAATATCAGCGACCGGTATGTACTTGTTACCGCGAGAAGGAAATGGCCCCATAAAATAAATACCCCTTATGTCAAATATCTCAAACTTGAATGGCATTTTGTGGCATTTCATTTCTTTGAATATGTTTCCCATGGCGTTGACCGTCACTTATCATACCGTGTCAACTTCACTCCACGCGGCTTGATCTACCCGACATCAACCACTTCCACAATATACGTCATCGGCAAACCTTTCGTCGTTTACGCGGTGAACTTCAAAGAAATTTCTTGATGGCGTGGAGAGATCTTCATAAGTTTGGAGATCACACTTTGAAGATGGTTAGGGACGGATTGGCTTACCGGTTGAAGGATATACACCAAAAGATCGGTCTCTAAGCGTGGAATTCTCGGGATGAAGGGCGTGAAGATCATCACCATGATTGATGAACGGTTGTATAGAAGGGATGGGATTCGGATGGAAAGCTATGTTGGTGGTCGACCCATGAGAAACATCATCGGCTTTCAACGCCCGATTCACATTCTGGCGACATCTACGGACTACACGGTACCCCTTGAACTGCTTCTTTCATTATAAATTTGGATGTATGATCTAATTATGTCTATGGCTTGTGCACATATTACAGTGTACAACCCGTACTTGTAAATAAAGGACCACGTGGTACGCAGATTGCCACAATCCTTAGATAAGGAGCGAAAGCTTCTTACTTTTGAGTAAAACCTATCAAACCTTTCATTCTTCAAGGTTTTGCTCAAAAGAACAAGTACTTTCCCTTATGATTTTCAAAACCTCAACCGTTTATATCACTCGTTGAGGGAGAGTACTTGACTTAAAACTTTGTTCACAAATTGTTCCGGTGGTCATTCTTCTCATAACCTTTCGAAATGGTCATATTTGTTCTCAACTTTTCAAAAATAACATTTTATATGCCATTTTGAGGGGGAGAAAATACGTGATAAGAAATATGTTGTGTAAATGCAAATGAATCTTTGTGCTATAGACTTAACCCATGAATTGACGAGATCTTAACTGTTAGTAACTTGAAAAGACTTGTCCGGGACGGGTAATAATTTCAAGCTAGTTAAGCTAGTGATGTAGCGTGTCTCATGAGGACTTGTCAGAGTAGAATGTACCATTCGAGAAACTCTTGGTAGACATGAACTCTGACGGGTTTGACAACCTTTTCCAGGATTGTCTACACCTTCAAGGTAGTTATTAGAGCTAGTTGTCACCTAAAGCTGACAATGTATCTCTTTAACTACAGCGTAACAAGTGTCTCCGGGGATTGTCTATCTTGAGTGAATCAATTCAAAATAATCTTTCTTTTGTGCATTTTAACCGCTAAAACTCTTAAGCACATGTGGAGGGAGAGTATTTATGCAAAATCTTATCTCAACATTGGTACTAAAATGTTTTTCATTCACAAACACTTTGAGAGATTTTTCACATGATGGTTTTAATGGCAGCGTAGGTTAGTCATGGAGTTATAAGGTGACTAAGGTTAGGAATAACCGTCCTATGATCCCAGAGCGGATGGATCTATCAAAGGACACCACAAATTGTTAGAATTTAGAAGTCCTTAGGTATGATTGTAAAAAGGAGAAAATGAGAATCGGGAAAGAAGGAGTTGAAGAATTAAAAAGAAATGCAAAGAAAAGGGTGAAAAGAAATAGCCCTCGATTTCTCAACTTAGAGCGGAACACGGGTTCAATTCATATGCTACTGGTTGTCACTAGATGACACCGGTATTGAAGATTAAAAGTCGTCATGGACGGTGACACATGCACTAAACCTTCTTAAGCCACTCAAGTTTCTCTCAACAGAAGCTTGTTTCATTCTCACGGGGAACCCTACATAATCACCGGCTTTCTCTTAGAGATTCGCGATATTGAAGAAGGAGACCTCTCCTAGTCTCCGCCAGGAAAACCAAAAGCGCACAATTGAGTCTAGAGCCACGAGATTCATCAAAATATCTCTTAGGAACACTTGACATTTCATCACTTGTTGATCAACAAATAAGATCTTGATGAATGCGTTATCGAGTCCTTCACGGATCTTAGAAATGCGTCGAGAACATTTATGAGAGGTTCACATTTGTGATCCTCGGTGATTGAATGGAAACTCCTGCAGGTCAACATCATCAACGACCTTGGCGGCTGATTAAGCTTGCGCTCCCGTGGATTGGCGAGTGGTCTCAAAGCGGTCTGATGCGTGAGGTGATGCCGTTGTACCTCGGTGACTCATTTGAATCGTAGGTGTACCGATTTTATCGTGTTATCTCACTTGTGGGACTCCGATTGAGGAGCGGCCTTTGTAAGAATAGAGTTGTGTTTTCACACTATGCTTGTTACACTCTCGAAGTTCAAACTTGTAAGTGCGGAATCCGCTTATTACTAACCGTTTTTATGTTTACTTCTTATGGAAGCTCTGGGCCAATGATCGTCTTGATTCTCCACTTGTTCACAACAACAACATCATCAAAGAAGTTCTATCTTAAAGCAACACAAAAGTCGGAATGATTCTTCGTCAAATCAAAGAATCTACAAAGTTAAAGACTTAAAGAACTTCATCGATGCAGTAAACCAACGTTAAAGAGTGTGTGAGCATGTTGGAGAAAGGCGTGGAAACTGGCGAAGGTGACACGAGCGGAACTTGATCGGAACAACAACATACTATTACTTTCATCACAAAGAACAATGATCAAAGAACAAAGTTAAAGATGGCGTCAAAGCATAACTGTTCAAAGTAAACTATCTCTACACCGGAGATTGTTGAATCAAGACATTCCTTCTCACAAGAAGAAGAATCACAGAAGGCCAAAGCTACTATTACATCAAGCGCCTTCACCGTTATTAATCACCAACACTTGAGGGGATTGTTGAATCACTCCTAAGCGATAATTCAAGTGTTAGTTATTCTTATGTAATAGGTAGCTTATTATGGCCTTTATGTTTGTTTAAGGTCTAGCTTATGTAGAGGGCCCATAAGCTTAGGCCCATGTCCAATAAGGAAAAGGGGAGGAGTAGGAGTGTTGCCCTAGCTCCTTGCCTATAAATACTATGTAATAACCCTCACTTGAGGGTTGGTTGTTCAATATTTCTCTTTCACCCTCACCTACGCGTAACCGGCTAAGTATATCGTGTGTGTGTGTTTGGTTTATTGTTCAATCGCCTCTCTATCTTTCTTGTAAGCTTGTGTTGTAAAACTAGTGACCTAACAATGAGTATAGATAGTAAATGTCTAGGGAGACAATGAGGATATCATATTCTTGAAGACGCCTATGGAAACTGTGAATTTCCTTTTCTTGCTTGGTTATCATATAAATCATAATACTATGATGCAACCTTTAATTATATATAAGTAGTAAAACTGAATAAACATGATACTATTCTACAACTCTTGTCCCCTCGATACATGCACAAATATATAAAGGCTCGAAATATATATCAACATACGTACCAGAATAATAGCAAACAAAGTGCACTGGTCCACTTGCACAAACTCAGCATCAAGTGCGATGATCCACTTAAATTAAGATCAGCTTCAGTGACCTTAATAACATAGAATATTTATAAATTATTGTTTTTACTATTGTTTGGATTATTTATTACTATAGAATATTTATATTTCCCATATTGTTACATTTTTAAGAAAAACTTGGATTGACTAACCTGAATTTGGTAACGGACATCATCAAATTCATCCCAGTGGCAATCCAAATCGGCCCCTTTTTCAATACTGTGAAACAAAGAAAGTCGATATCAGTAGTACTACAGATAATAGGTCATATCTCAAATATTACTTTGTAACAAATATTTATACATTGTCAGATGATGATCGAGTTTACCTGCAGAGAAAGGGATTCCAACAAGTTTACCTAATCAGATGTAGAACCCCAAGCAGGAAGCTAAAAACTGGAACAAATCTTGTTTAAGATCTTTTCTTCTTCTGGGCGCAGGGATTTCTCATCAGAGGAAAGGTCCCTATGGAACCATGTGACTATGATAATCGTGGCTCCTGGGGCAGCTACTCAACTAACAAAATTTAATATCGTGTCATTTTATAAAACAATAATTTAATAATTGGGCATACATAAACATATAATGAAATAAGAATGAAAGTGCATGGGACCCGAAAACCATAAAATGAAGGGAAAATGCATAATGACCTTGATGCTTTTGATTTGTTCAGGGTTGGAACTTGCATAATTATAAGTTACAGGATGTCAGCTTTTCGTTTCCATGTTTGTGGCAGACTGGATCCATGAAGTGTATGTCACTGTCTTTCAAGCTCTCCTTCCAGATCATGCATCTTAGAAAACAAAATTAGAGGACTATCTGGTGGTACTCGTTTCAGCACGTCTGTAATATCAAACAAAACTTGACCCATAAAATCATCCTGAATCATATCCTTGTCCTTAACACTAACCTCCAACATAGTAGACTGAATCCTATCTTCAGAGAAAGCACACACTTGGTTCCACTGTTCCACCAACACAAGCATGTACCTTCACACCAATGTCATTGATATTGAACTCCTTGAGTGACAATATTTCGCTGTTTGAGTGACAATATTTCGCTGTTTGAGATCTCTTTACAGTCCTCAGTAACATCTGCATTCATAACGTACCCTGCATCAAATTTAATGCTCGTCACAGTTAATAATTAAACGACAAAATTAAGCATCCCTATAGCATACCTCCTGGCATTTCTTTCCGCAGAAGGATTCTCCGTTGGATTCTATATTTACATCTTCAACTTCTTGTAAATATAAAACCTGAAAAAGCATTTCTTTCCGCATAAGGTCTTGCTGCAGTTTCAATTTGATCCACATGACCCCTCACGAATTCATTCTTAAGATCTTCAAGGTATTGAAAAGCAAGTTGTTTTGGATAGGCTCGATCACACATTGTCAAATAACATACTCGCCCTTCAACACACACCCTTCATTTTTGCATCGAAGACAAAATATCTCAAAGCCTTGTTTTTAACCCGAAAAATCCTGTCAATAAGATGATGTTAGATTAATGAAATCATTTATATATCCAATGCTCGCGTGTTCATTGAAAAATCCAACATGTAAACAACGTTCTCTAACCCTCTCACCCGTTTTGCACATAAGACCACGCGTCCACCTAAACATCATTTATGATACCATGGTCCTGCATCTCTAGGGTAAGCTGTCAGCGTTTCTTCATACGAAAATAAGGCACCACAATGTCAAAATGTTTGATTGCACTCCCCTATATGCATACATTCGAAAGGCACTTCTTCATTATCCCCAAAGAAAATAAAAATAAACAAATGAGAAACTGTGACACAGGCATAAAAAGGAACAAACATAGTGTCAATAATAGACTATCGTGGTTAAGTAGATGCTAATAACTTTACTCTCCTTGGGGCATGCGTTGTCTGCGGTCATCATTCTCATGCGAAATAGTAGTACCCTTATCTGAACTTTCATTGATACCTTAGCAGCAGTTCATAATCGATTAGTATAACCTCAAGAACCAACTATATCTTGTGTGCAGCAATCAAACAATATAAAAAGTGACTGGCACACTGGTCATTATGTAACGTGACTGTAACCCTAGCGCCTGGATAAGATATTACCAACAAAGAATACAAACAACCTGTACATCAAATAAGAAAAAAATATTGTGTATATGATAATGAGTGATATTAGGGTTTTGGAAAAAAAAAATATTCCGTATGATGAAGGGATTGTGTGTATGATAATGTGTGATATTAGGGTTTTGGGAAAAAAAATATTCCGGGAAAAACTCAATATTAATTACATGCATTTATAGGTATTTATAGATTATAATATGCAAAATAATTATCAAAATAACTTGTTGCCTAAGTGGTAAACACACTTGTTATTCAACCAACCAACCAAGGTTCAATCCTTGCAAGGCTCATTTTTTTAAAAAAATTTTCGAAAATAATTTAATAAAATCCAGAATTTACAAAATAACAAAAAAAATTATTGCTTAGGTGGATTAATAAATTGTTTAGTTGGACCAAAAATGCTTATGTGGCATGAAAAATAATTACTGGGCATTAAGGTGGCATTGAGGTGGCATTAATGTCAAATCCCTCCTATTATATATAATATAGATACACACACATATATATATATATATATATATATATATATATATATATATATATATATATATATATATATATATATATATATATGAGGTTTTTACCTAACTTAAATTACTAGGCCCTGTGCAATAACTTTAAGTTAAACACTTTATAAATACACAGCGGGCCCACGGTAAAAAAAAGTACACAGATTACATAAAAGTACAGCAATGTGTACTTTTATATGAGTCCCAGGTATTTTTGTACTTTTATTGTGTTTAACTTGTGCCTAGGGCCATATATAAAAATATATATATATATATATATATTATATATAACAGGAGGCATTTGGCATTAATGTCACCTCAATGCTACATAATCAAATTTCATGCCACATAAGCATTTGGAGTTGAAATCAATATAGAACTCATATTTGTCATAGAACAAATGAACCAATCATAACTCTCCATTTTTTATCTAAATTAATTCAAAATCATTTTCCACATTTTTTTTAAAACAACATATCTTACAAGCGGTAAATCTTCAAAATATAAAAAATACACCATCGTGACGAGAATTAAATTATCTTTCTATAGATATGCACTTTTATATATTTTCGACAAACATTTTTTTTCAAAAATTCCGTCCGAAAAAATCATATATGATTTTTACGAATCATATATGATTTTAAAAATCATGTATGATTCGATTTTTACGAATCATATATGATTTTACAATCATATATGATTCTCAAAAATCATATGTGATTCGTAAAATCGAATCATATATGATTTTCACAAATCATATATGATTTTTGTTGACCGAAATTTTGGAAAAAAAAGTTGTTAAAAATATATAGTAGTGCATATCTATAGAAAGATAATTTAATTCTCGTCGCGATGGTATAATTTTTATCGCGTAACGATTAACGGTTTGCGAGATATTTAATTTTTTTAAAAAAGGTGAAAGTTTATCATAAGAAAAAATGAATGCCTATTATTGGTTCATTGGATCTATGATAAATTTTGGATCTATATTGATCTTTTGCCTAAGCATTTGTTGTCCACCTAAGCAAATTTTTAATCCACCTAAGCACTAATTTTAAATTTCTAATTTTTAATATTTGCTTTTATAAATTTCGGATTTTTCATGATTTTTAATAATTTTATTATTTGTTTTTTAATATTTGTTTTTATAAATTTCAGATTTTTCATGATTTTTAATAATTTTATTTATAAATTTCGGATGTTTATGCAATGGTTTCGAAAATTATTTATTAAAAAGGAGCATTGCAAGGATTGAACCTTGGTTATTTGGATAAATAACAAGTGTGTTTACCACTTAGGCAACAAGTTATTTTGATAATTATGTTACATATTATAATCTATAAATGACTATAAATACATTGAAATCCTATACTAAATACAATTTATCTACAAAAATTATATTAAGTAATTATCTTTTTAAATACTTATTATACATAAAAAAAAATACGCCTCTTTTAAAACCATAAGGAAATAAGATTTTAGGGTTTTATTGTTTTTTAATGTGTTTTTGTGCAGGTATCTCAGAGGATCATATTTTTTTTGACATAAAAAGGTATGCCTCTTTTCCACCCTTATGCTGAAACTTTGTTACCGTGTATGGATATATTGGTTTGTTTACAGCTTTTTTCAGGTTATACATCGTCTTTGCAAGTTAGTCTTCTTCTTTGAACACATGTTGAGTTGTGTGCATGCATTTACCTATTACAAAGTTATATTCATCTATGCAACTGTTAGTCAATATGAGTTATCATAATATCTTTCTTATTATTTTTTGTTAACAAACGAGTTGATAAAACTGTGCTTCACTAATAACAGAAACTACAGATTAGTCATGTATGTGTTTACATAATCCCAAACAATGATATAAAATAACCCTAATGCAAACTTATTTACTAATTGTCTTATAGGGTTTGATGACAGCCCTTATCAACTATTTGATATCCATTTACCATGATTTCTTATACATATTAGTTTGTGCAGGAAAGTAGGAAACCAAGGTCTTCAGCGCTGATGTGAAGTCAGATATTTGTTAAAAAACGAGTGTTGGATCAAAATCGGCCCAATCAAGTTGGTGCATTACCTTTTTTGTATTATAAATTGCTGACATGTTAATATTGAAGCATTTAATAAACGTGGTTCTCATGTTACAGTAGTTGAAATCAGAGTGGTGGCATTGTCGTTGTGGCCTACATTTATAAGGTACTATATTCATTTTTGTATTCACTTTTCTCTTGGGGCTGGTTGCAGTGATGTGACGGGACCGGTTGGTAGAGTTCTGGAAGCTGATCTACAAGCCGGTGATAGGGGCTGGAAGTGCTACACTTACAGTTGTAGCGAAGGTAACAATAAGACCACATTTTATGGGTCAATTGAACTTCAAAATGGTATAGAGCTTAGTTATAACATTTGGCTTAATTGTTAGTCAATCAAATGCTACATATACATAGGGTTGTATGAAAGATGGATATCCAAAGGCTGCGACATATCTCCTATTGGTTTAAAAATTTTAAAGCAAATTTGAGAGCTGGTTAAAGTTTACATGGAAGTTATTACGACGTTTTTTTACATAGAACTCTCAGTGCAAGTCACAGTATTTTCTTCATTTACGGAGTTAATTGCGTGAACTGAAACTCACAACTATGACTGATTTAAACAACAACAACAACAAAAGCTGCAACAACAAGTACTACAACAAGTACAACAACCAGTGAAAACCCGTAGATCTAATAAAAAACGTTAATCCAGTAGCAATCATGAAATAGAGACGAAGGAACAGTTGGAGCTTATAGAAAGAAGGCGACAAAATTTGGCAACTGAAGTGTTGATGAAGTGTTGGAGCTTATAGGTAGAATAGGCGTGCTAGAGTGGTGTTTAAAAAATGTTCGGATGCAGAAGTTGCTCATGGTAGTACTGGAAAATTCAACATCTTCGGTTCCATTGCTGTTGCTTACGAGCTTAATTATACTACGATGATATCGTATAAGCCTGTCCCTCTTCCATTTGGTCAAGATCAAAATGTGTGCTAGGTTCTCTCTTTTCAGCCAGCTTTTGGTAATTACTAACTATTCAACTTATTGTGTAATACTTTCGAGCAATTTATAGTGATTTGTTTATAACATGCCTTTGGTTATGACTTATTCGGAAGCAATTTAGCAACATTGTCTCCATCCAACAGCAAATGAAGTAGTACTTTTGAGCAATCACATACATGCAGACAAACTAAAGAAAGTATCATCATCAGCTTCAATGCTAATATTGGAGGGTAATGAGAGCGGCAGACCTTTGATTTTTTAATCCTTACAGAGACACGTATAGTAAGCTGAGAATTGAAAGTTTTTGAGGTACTGATGATATCCTAAGAGGATCCTAATCATTACAGTAACCCCTCATAAAATCAATCATTGCTATGTCTATTATTATTTGACCCATATGAGCCGTTAGAATTCGAATCTATTATTGGGGTCGGTTGAACAAATGTTTGCCATCCTTTTGGAACATTACAAGGGAAAATGGCCGTTTTGGCTTAGCCCTCATCAAGCCATTGTTTGCCCTGTGTCCGACAAGTCCCAAGTTTATGGACAAGAGGTAATTATACTTTTTCATGTAGTGGTTCGATATTCTATTTGATAAAAATAAATCTTGACATGTACCGTGTGCTGAACTTCTTTTGGAGCGGTTGATATATTTTTTTTTTTCTATTTATTTAATGTATTTGCAGGTGAAGGAGCTGATTGACGCATGCGGTTATTATGTTGACATTGATGCATTTGATTGAACAATCCAGAAGAAGGTTTGTTGTCGAAATCCGTTCTTTAGATTATAATCTACTGAATCTATATGCTCATTATATACATTTTTCTTTCTCGTGGTTTATAGGTACGAGAAGCTCAGTTAGCGCAATACAACTACATATTGGTTGTTGGTGAAAAGGAAGTCGAGACCAAACAGGTACACATCTTTAAAATTAGCAAGACCCATATGGTCTTTATCCCATTCTATTTTTTAGAAATGAGTCATCGTACAGAATCGTATATCATATAGGTCAAAAAACAGCCTAATATATTTATATTCAATAAAGTGGTTAATGTGCTAAATCGTTCTTTTAAGAGTTGTAAGCATGTAAATATAGATTGGGTCAAAAAACAGCCACACCGCTGTATGTATAGTATATCAATAGAATGGAAGTATTTGTAACAGTTTTTGGATATTCTAACGTAGGTTCACTGTACTATTGTACAAGTAACTTTTACAGCAACTTGTGGTAAAGATGAGTTCAAGAAGTTAGGCAATCACTACTAATTGAATGTCGCAGTGTATTAGATCACTTGCAAATTTAGTCATAATTGCGACAAAGGAAGTATGTGCCGACACCAGCAATTCTGATAACGGAGAAACCCCCTGATTGCAGTGTGTCCAAAAATTAGTATAAATCAAACAATTGAGGTACCACCTTTTAGCCTATTTGCTAGGTGGCAAATGATGTCATCACGAAAACCCTTTGTGTAACATATAGGAAAATTATAGTGGATATCTAAGCAGATTGTCTTATATCCACTTCCCTAAAGCTTTACACATCACAACTGAATGCGACAAGTGGATATGTAAACTATAAAATGTACAGATTCTATGTTTCACGTACACTCTTCCATGCCAATTTACACTTAATCCGGATTATAATGATCAGTTTTGTTGTCTTTTATCTCAAACGAGTCTAATAGAAATATTTACAACTTTTCGGTCATAACTCTTTAACTATGCTTGTGTACCAGTCCCAAGCAAAAGGAGCAGATGCAGTACTGTGTGGACCATCCAGAACAGATCAGCAAGCTTGTGAAGGTGAAAGCCCATGTTTCAGAAGTTAAGGGCGTGATGATGACTATCATTCATCTTCGACAATCACTTTCCCTTCTATGATGGCTCTTCGGGCACTGAGTTCCTCAACAGGGTATCTATATGAGTAAATTTTCTCAATTACGGTTTTCTATCCTTGATAAGATCCCATAGATAATTATTGTAAGCTCAGCGAAATCAACCAAAAGTTCTTCATTCTGAATCTTCATGTTTAGGGTTTCAATCAACTCATTGTTAGTTGGGTCGTAACGAAAAACTGAGCACTTTGCAGCAGCAGAGGGGTAGGTTAATGAAAGAAAGAGCGATAGAAGCTAACTTTGAGCTTCACGTTGCACTTAGGAATACAACGACTTAGAAAAAACAGATTAAGCTAAGAAATTGGCCAGAGAAACTGATTTACATGACTGTCGGTGCTGAAAAGTTGAAGGAAGCTGAAAATCAGGTTAGGTAAAAACGAAAGTTCTTTAACCAAATGAATAGGGCCTGAGATAGGTGATCTATAGGCCATAGAGGGGACAAGAGGGATTAAGTTCGGATGGTATTTGTTGAAGGTAGAGCCGTAGAGTGGACTTTTTGGAGGTAATGACTGGGTGGAGGGGCGACAATTTGGGTCTTGTTTCTGCCAGAGAGCTTTACAGGATAAATAATGAGCTTAGGACAACATGCAAAGGCAGGAATAAGTGGCAGTTATCTGGGTCAAGCTAGAAAAGCTTCAATGAAGTCGTTTATGGTGACTGGTGAGATGTGGTTTGAAAGGGTAGTATCTTGGATGTTTGTTGGGATAAGTGAGGTTCGAACAGAGTTCGCTTTGAAGGCAGAGCGCTGAGGACAGACCTTAGAGGTGATGGTGATCGCCTGTGGAGAATGGAGTCAAATAATTTAAAGAAAATTGTCACACATGACAGTGCCGATACTAAACGCTAACCTTAAGGCTTTTGATTTATGTGAAAGTTTATGGTTTTCAACGTTTTTATAGTTACTTCCTTGAAATGATGGATAATACGACGTAAGACGAGTCCATTGCTTGAATAAGATAGTACGATTCCCTAACTAAACCGTAATTTTTATTTTGCCTCCTTGCGTGCTTAAAACAATAAAAACCGAAGGGTTTAAAATGTATTTTTTCTATTATATAAGTGGAACACTAAAAAGAAAGGGTGATGGCTAAATTGGATGGAGTGAGTATTAACATATCTGAAACGGTATGGCTTATGTTCTGCACTACTAGCAGTGCTCAAAATTGTTTTACTTTCAGGTAAAGGATATCTTGATCAAGGAGTCGAATGTTCAGCCAGTCAATAGTCCAGTTACTGTTTGTGGTGATATTCATGGCCAATTCCATGATGTGATGAATCTCTGTCAGACTGGAGGTCATGTACCTGACACAAATTAATGGTTAGCTTAGGTGGAAATTCAGGATGACAAAGGCTAGCCAGATGAGAAGAACAGGTAATTGACTTTTTAAATAGTTCAATGCTCAAACCTAAGCTACTAAGCTACTGAGACATGCATTTTAAACTATGTTCAGGATGCTAGGATCTATATAGTTTCATTGTATGTTGCTGTATACTTTGTTTGGGGTGTTTTATGCTGCTTTGTGTTATAAGCTTGGGAACTCTCAATATCTGAATTTATTAGTTTGATTAGTTTAGTTATTAGTATTATTAGTTTGGTTACTACAAAAGATCACACACCCAAACCCTAAATTAAAACCATATAGTTGAAGAGAATATATGAAGAATTCATGTGCACATAACATTTTATCAAGGGGTGATGAAAGAAACATGAGAGTTCTTTACTCATTAATAAACCTGTTGGGGAAGACAACATGTACAATGAACTATCACCAGGAGTAAGGAGGCGATGAATGGTACTTGACATTGTATTGTATACGCAGAGTGTAAAAAGATTGGAGTGGTTACATGAGTCGCCTTTTGTGAGACAATAAGAATAGATCATGAAAGGTGAATGTGTGACTACGATCTTTTCCTTCTCTGTATTTGCTAAATATTGTTGACTATCATTCATCTTCTATAGCCCCTTGCCCCTTTGTGATTGCTCTTTGAGTGCTGAGCTCATCAACCGGATGTCTCGATTAGTAAAAAACAAACTTTTCTGGATCAGTTTTTTGTTCTTAATTTTACACCAGCATTAAGAATTAGTTTCTTATAATTGATCTACATTTGCTTAATTTTTTGTAAACGATATTCACAAAACAAGCATGGTACTCATTATCATTTGTTAGTAAGAAAGTATCTTATAGGTCTCAAAATAAGCCACGGGATTCTTTGAATGAATTGAACCCCTTCATTTCTTTTTTCTTTCTTCGTGACTTAGGCAACAAACACAGAAGGGATCCCAAACCTTTTGTTTGGAGTCTTGTGGTGATTGTGGGAGATGGGTGGTTTTGAGGTTGTGAAGTTGTGAGATGAAATTGTTTGACGTTTGTTGTGTGACGAGAGTTTAGGGATGATTTAGAGTTGACTACTCACATCTCACGGTACTATTTATTCTTGATTGGAAGATGGTAAGTCTCCAAAAGGTGAAGATCGGTGGGATCACCTTGGTCCCATGCATCCTAAGGATGCCAACCGGACCCTCCCCCAGGCAATGAACACCTGTCCCAGTGACTGTACTTATCAGGAGGTGGGCTTTGAACCCTGGCCATTTTCTCCAATAGGCCCCCTCGCTGACCAGTCAATCTGAGCATTTACGGTGAGGGGATGGTACCAAATGATATTTAGTGCCATGAAAGAGGTTTGAACCCAGGTCTATTGACCCAAACCCAAAGCTCTTACCAATGGGCTAAAGATGGTAAGTATTGTTTGATATTCCTTTTAATAACTTTATTTCTGACTTCTTTTTTGATTGAATCAGGGACAAACACATGAAACTCTCGATAAGTCGATCTACATATATTTAAGAAACAATTTAAGCGGTTTTAAAGCATCTCGGCTTGAGTCGGGCCAGTCACATGTCATCTTTTAAAAGATATCAATTAGATTCAAAATAAAAAAATAAAAAAACAAATCAAAAATCCCTATTTCTTAATTAATAATAGTGAATTCCCAGTTTTTCACGATGTAACAAGAGAAAGAAAAGGGCATGAAGCCGAACAAGACGTATATTTTAACTGTCCTACTGTAAGTTTCTATATTTAGGTCATTGCTTTTCCTTATGTCACGTCGGCTTATGTTTTTGAAGCAGTAGCATGAAAAGATCCCTCCTTAATGTTGCAGAGGAAGTTTACACGATGACTAATCTTTTCAATGAGTTAAACACGCTTTAAAGGCGATTTCTATTTTTTGACATGGATGGAATGAGTGATCAAATAATTTATTTACTTAGATAAAATACTGCATATTTCAGTTTTCAACTCCATGGATAATTTGTTATGCATTGCTATCATGTGGAGTTACCACTCTCTGTATAATCAATCGTATGCTATGATACTCCCAAAATCAAGAACTCCCCGTTACCACGTTAAGACTTGAATGTAGAATTCCATACCTTGATTCATTCAAACTGTTATCAAACAGATCATATTTGTAGTTATTCCTCACTAATCAAACGCCACCTAATTAGTGATGTTTCTCTTCTTTAACTTTACAGGTAACCCATTTTTCATACTTAAAAGAAGAGACAAACTATATGGCGGATTCACCATGTTTTCAACTATTCCACCCCCCACCCCCCAAACACCTCAACCTCAAATTCATACATGACAGCCACAACCACATATTTCATCTGCAAATAAGCCATTTCTTTCCCTAAACACATCCTAAAACCACCATGAAACAATGTCATGAATACGACAGCACACCGAGCCCCAATTACAGGTATGCCAACACTTTCTCCCTCTATACGGTAGATATAACATTGTAGCCAATGCACTGTACAACCTAAATCACACTTATTCAATTGGTAGGCCATCATACAATGCATTCGCCAATTAAAAAAGGTATATATAGTGTCATTCACCAAATGATTTCAATAGTGACCAATTCATTAGAATTAGGTTGTAAAGAAATGGATAAGGAATTGTGATACATACCCACTTCTTTTGTAATATTTTTTTGGTTTTTAGTCATAAACCTACTAATGTGTTTGACGTATAGATAGTCTTAATTAGAAACTAAAAAGTAAAAAACATAAACAAATTGTTTTGGACTTCAGAAGCACAAAAGTGCTTATTCAGCTTAAAAGCTTTTTATCCACTTTAGATTTTCCTAATTTAGCTTATTTAGATTAGGTTAAGGTTCCTTTGAGTATTTCTTTTAGCTTAACTTCATTTTAGAAGCTTATTCTTCATTAAAAAATAGCATCAGTAGTGTAGTCAAGTTTTTATTCTTAACCAGTTTTCTTAAGCTCATTATCTTCCTTTTCCATCTTATTTCTTAAAGTTTTGAAGTTTCAAAAAAATATTTCAACTTATGGAGAGAATATGAATGCAGTTACTGTCTTGCTAAGAACAAAATACGAAAACTACATGCAGGCTGTAGTGGTCAAGCTTATTAGTAATGTAAGTTATATAAGTATAATACATATAATTATCAATAACCTTTTTAAGATAGAGATAATGAGGAATGAAATCATCCACAGATATTGTTAGGTCACTAGATTTACAACACAAGCTTACTAGAGAGATAGAGAGGCGATTGAACAATAAACTAAACCTACACACACGTTAAGACTATGACCGGTTATGCGTAAGTATGTGAAAGAAAGATAAATTGAACAAGCAACCTTCAAATGAAGGTTTACAAGAGTATTTATAGGAGGGAATCTAGGGCAACACTCCTAGTCCCTTCCTTTCTCCTATGGGCTTGGGCCTAAGCTCCTGGGCCTTCTACATAAGCTTAAGGTTAATAACAAACATAAAGGCCATAATTAAGCTACCTATTACATATGAGTAACTAACACTTGATAAAAGGTTTAGGAGTGATTCCAACAATCTCCCCCTCAAGTGTTGGTGATGAAAAACGGTGAAGGCGTTGATGTAATAGTAGCTTTGACGTCTTCTGACATTCTTCTTTCTTGTGAGAAGAATTGCCTTGATTTGAACAATCTCCCCAGTGTAGCGAGATAGTTTTCTTTGAGCAGTTATGCTTTGACGTCATCTTTAACTTTGTTCTTTGATCATTGTTCTTTGTGATGAAAGTGATAGTATGTTGTTATCTGCTTCAAGTCTGCCTCAGGTCTGCTTCGCTGCTTCAGTGTCTCCACGTCTTTCTCCAACATGCTCACACTCTTTAACGTTGGATTACGGTACTGATGAAGTTCTTTAAGTCTTTAACTTTGTAGATTCTTTGATTTGACGAAGAATCATTCTGACTTTTGTGTTGCTTTAAGATAGAACTTCTTTGATGATGTTGTTGGTGTGAACAAGTGGAGAATCTGCACGATCATTCCGCTCCAGAGCTTCCATAAGAAGTAAACATTAAAACGGTTAGTAATAAGCGGATTCCGGCACTTACAAGTTTGAACTTCGAGAGTGTTGACAGCATAGTGTGAAAACACAATTCTAATTCTTACAAAGGCCGTTCCTGAATCGGAGTCCCACAAGTGAGATAACACGATGTACCGAAGTACACCTACGATTCAGATGAGTCGCTGAGGTACACCGAAGCATCACCTCACGACTGTAGAACGTTTGAGACCACTAAGCGTAATCCACGGGGAGTTGCCGAAGCGACCTGCTGTCAGGGCTGTTTGATGTTGACCCTGGCAGGAGTTTCCATTCAATCACTGAGGATCACAAATGTGAACCTCTCATAAATGTTCTCGACAGATTGCTAAGATCTGTGAAGGACTCGATAATGTACCACTGAAATTCTTATTGTTGAATATCAAGTGATGAAATGTCAAGTGTACCTAAGAGATCTTTTGATGAATCTCGTGGCTCTAGACTCAATAGTGCATTTTGGTTTTCCTGAGCGGAGACTAGGGAGAGGGTCTCCTTCTTCAATACCAGCAATCTCTAAGAGAAAGCCGATAGTTTACGTAGGGTTCCCTGTGAGAATGAAACAAGCTTCTGTTGAGAGAAACTTGAGTGGTTAAGAAGGTTTAGTGCATGCGTCACTGGGTCCATGACGACTTTTAGTCTTCAATACCGGTGTCAGCTAGTGACAAATAGTAGCATATGAATTGAACCCGGTGTCTGCCCTAAGTTGAATAATCTGGAGGGCTATTTCTTTTCACCCTTTTCTTTGCATTTCTTTTTAATTCTTCAACTCCTTCTTTCTCCGATTCTCATTTTCTCCTTTTTATAATCATACCTAAGGACTTCTAAATACTAACTATTTGTGGTGTCCTTGGGTAGATCCCTCCGGCTCTGGCGGATCATAGGACGGTTATTCCTAACCTTAGTCACCTTATAACTCCATGACTAACCTATGTTGCCATAAAACCATTTACTTGAAAAATCTCGCTCAGTGTTTATGAATAAAAACATTTTTGAACCACTGTTGAGATGAGATTTTGCATAAATACTCCCCTCCACATGTGCTTAAGAGATTTAACGGTTAAATGCAAAGTGAGGAAAGAGCGCGCACATTTTGAATTGATCAACTCAAGATAGACATTCCCTCGCGAGACACGGTTACGTGGCATAGTTAAAGAGTTGCATTGTCAGCTTTTAGGTGACAACTAGCTCTAATAACTACCTTGAAGGTGTAGACAATCCTCGAAAGGTTGTCAAACCCGTCAGAGTTCATGTCTACCAAGAGTTTCTCGAATGGTACATTCTACTCAGACAAGTCCTTTGCGAGACACGTTTACATCACTAGCGAACTAGCTTGAAATTATTACCCGTCCCGGACAAGTCTTTTCGAGTTACTAGCAGTTAAGAGCTCGTCAATTCATGGGTTAAAGTCTTTTTACACGAGAGTTCATATAGCAAAACACAACATATTTCTTATCACGTATTTTTCTCCCCCTCAAAAATGGCATATAAAATGTTATTTTTGAAAAGTTGAGAATAAATATGACCATTTCGAGTGTTGCGGGAAGAATGACCACTGTGAACAATTTGTGAACAAAGTTTTAAGTCAAGTACTCCCCCTCAATAAGTGATATAAACGGTTGAGGTTTTGAAAATCATAAGGGAAAGTACTTGTTCTTTTGAGCAAAACCTTGAAAAGTGAAAGGTTTGATAGGTTTTACTCAAAAGTAAGAAGCTTTCGCTCCTTTTATAAGGATTGTGGCACTGAAGCGTACCACAGGGTCCTTTATTTACAAGTACGGGTTGTACACTGTAATGTGTGCACAAGCCATTGACATAATAGATCATACATCCAAATTTATAATGAAAGAAGCAGTTCAAGGGGTACCAGGTAGTCCAGAGATGTCGCCAGGAATGTGAATCGGGCGTTGAAAGCCGATGATGTTTCTCCTGGGTCGACCACCAACATAGCTTTCCAATCTTCTGAACTGATCCCTTCTATACAACCGTTCATCAATCATGGTGATGATCCTCTTCACGTCCCTTCGATCCTGAGAATTCCATCGCTTAGGAGACCCGATCTTTTGGTGTATATCCTTCAACCGGTAAGCCAATCCGTCCCTAACCATCTTCAAAGTGTGATCTCCAAACTTATGAAGATCTCTGCACGCCATCAAGCAATTTCTTTGAAGTTCACTCCGGTAAACGACGCCGAATGGTTTGCTGATGAGTGTAAGTTGTGAGAGCTGGTTGATGTCGGGAAGATCAAGCTGCGGTGGAATGAAGTTGACACGGGTCTGATAAGATTCAACTGCCAACTGGAGATCTTCTACACGTTCTTTGAGAACTATGCGTCTGATGAAGATGAGCACTGACTTGATGAATTCACGTTGTACTTCAGTGGAGAATTGTCTCATACGACCCTGTACTTTGGCAAGGTACATGTCTTCGATGTCGTTGATAGACAAATTCTCAAAGTCAGCTTCAGAGAATGCATAATCCCTTTCGTCTTGTCTTTTGACTACAATCTTCTTGAGATACGTGTAGTCCCATTTGGACGAAAGATCAACGTGTTGGATGGCAACGATGTTTTTAGTACTGAATACTGCATGTTGAGACTTCTGGACCTGGCAGCTTCTGTAGTAGATTCTTCGGCGTTCCGGCCAATGATGAATCCCTTACATTGCATCTCGGTCGTATGCTTCCACTTTGTTGGAGAACAAGTGATTAGCTCTTTCCTCGATAGCTATGCAGTTTGAGTATTCGGCTGCTGGGAATGGAAGTGTTAAGGATGTAGCGTATTTCCTTGAGCCATCGCCACCGTGAAGAAGAAATTCCAAGTCTTTGTTGAAGAAATATCTGAATGGGATCCTAGGCTGATCTGGTTGGCCGATCGTTGGTAGTGGTTTAGACATAGCTCTGAATGGAGGGTTGTCCCGCTTCGTAAAGTCGATGTTTGCTTCTGGGTTGAGCCAATCCATGTTATTAGACATAGCTCGAGCAATGTTGTCAAGGTGATATTCGACCTCGATGGCACTTTCTGAGCTATCTTTCCATAGTTGAAAAGCTTCATTCTTGATTCGCCGCAACTCAGATTTCGTCATCTTCTTTACTCGGAATTTTTCTTGCAATATCTTTGCATGCTCCAAAGTAGTACCGTCTACCAGATCTTGACCTTCTTCAGGGTAGGGAGTTGAATTGACAAGTGTAGAAAACCATTCAAATTCCTCTGTGTTATCTTCATCCAGCCATGATACGACGTCAGTCTGAGTCGTTTTCTTCTTCTTTTTCGAAGGCCTAGATGATGATGCTGGTTTCTTAACTTTGTCGGGAGAGGCGGGTTGTTGTTGGGGCTCATGGTATTCTTCATCGTCACCACCCGTATACTCAAAGTGGTCACCGGTTTTTTGAGTCTGGGGTGGTAACTCAGAATCCTGAGGTTTATCAGCAGAAGAGCGGGGAGGAGATCTTTGTTGAGCTGGAGTCCTTTGTGGTGGAGGCGGCATTGAGTACTGAATCAAAGATGATTCACCAGACTTCTTTGTGCGTTTAGGCTCCTTATCCTTATCTTGATCTTTGTCTTCATCATCTCTTGAACGCTTAGGCCTTATAGCCTCTTCTCTGAATGATGAATTGAGTTGGTATTCCAGCAATGCTTCAAACAGTTTAGCTTCATGGGAGGCAAACGTTGCAGAGCGTGTTGACATTTGCGCTACTAGCCGGTTTACTAATTCATCATCTGAGAAGATTGTAGTTTCAACTGGATTGATGCTCAAATTCATCGGAGTTGATTTCATGGCTTGCTTGGCTAAATGTAAGAGATTCGGATAAAGTTGTCTGGTATACATCTCCTTTGTCAGTTTCGGAATGACCTCCATTAGGAACTTGTGAGTGTATCATTTTATCATCTCGTCCATGCTCCTTTGAAGATCATCCTTCATAAGCTTCTGTACATACTCCCTTTCAACTTGCATCTTGTCATTCTCATCATGAAGATACGTTATCTGATCAGCGAGGAAAGTCAACTTTCTGTGGAGAATATCTTTCTTTCTGACTCGTTTGACAGCTTTAACGATTCGATTTTTTGATTGAGAGATCCAAGATGGAGTTGGCTTCTTTACTGATCTGGATGATGATTTGGTTCATTTCTTTGATGGTGGTGGTGAAGAATGAGAAGACGAATCTGATGATGAAGAGACATGAGGAGACTCTGGATCCTTTGGAGGTTCAGAGGTTTTCTCCTCTGATCGAGCAGGACTGTCTAGTAGAAACTTATCATAATCAGTGTCATCTCCAGACTTATCTTTCTCTTCAGTCTTTTCTGTCTCAGTCTTTTCTTTGTCACCCTCATCTTTCTTGGACTTTTCTTTAACAGGTTCCTCAAATTCATGCTCAATAGTTTCTTCCACGGGCTTTTTTTGTTGCTCCAAAGTGGTGGCACCAGATCCCTTATCGGGTTGATTAACCGCATCAGGACCTGGTGAAGGTTGAGCTGCACCACTTGACCCTCCGGGGCCACCCATTTGTTCTTTTGCAAATTCTTTTGCCGCGTGTTGGAGTCTAAGGAATTTGAATTTCTTCCTGTATGAAGTATCCAGTTGCTCTTCTTCTTCATCTGAGCTTTCTTCATACGACACAAGTACAGGAGTCTTCCCTTTTCCTTTGTTAGCTGGTGGACTTGGAGGTTTAGCTGCTGAAGGAGGTGTTTCGGTTGCAGATTCAGAGTAGAAAGTCTCTTCATCTGATTCAGTAGCCTCCGAGTCCTCGTCCATTAGCTTTCTCTGCGGTTCAGGCTCAGATACGGGAATAGGAACAGCTTCCTTGGCGGGAACTGTCCCCTTTCATGGAGGATTCCTCCTGGGAAACATCCTCTGACTCTCAGTGCTTGCCGCACTTCCAGCACTTCCTCTTCTGGTTCTCCTAGTAGGTGTTCCAGAAGGCTTATCATCGAGATGGCCAACTTTGCCTTCTCGTACTGCTACTTGATACCTTTTGTATGTTTCAAGCCTTTTGATTTCATTTGTCAGAAGGTGATCAGGCAGCACGGCACCCTGTTTCTTTGTTGACGATTCCTTGATTCTGACTGATAGGGTAGGCTCAGTCAACATATCGTGATTATCTGGGTCATTGAGCCTCTGTGGAATGTCGGGATGAAGTCCAAGTGCTCTCTGGATCAACAATTTCGTGTATCTGACATAGGGAATCTTTGAGCCAAGTTTCTTGTGAAATGACATCATGTCTTCCCATAGCAGTGCTTCAATTTCGATGTCCTTTTTGTTGATTAAAGACCAGAAGATTTGTAGTTCCATGAGCTTGGGATGCTCATAACCACTATCACGACCAGAGACTGATTTGGTAATGATGATGTAGAGGGTTCTCCACGGTTGAGGAATGTTCTTAAGCTCCACATGAGAGTGCTTAGTGATTATTCCTGAAGCTTCATCATAGCCAATATCAATCAGGAATTTCAGAACTGTCTCTTCAGTAGGTGTGGCATAGAAGTCGGTTGGCTCGATTTCAGGAATTAGAAGAACAGCCCGTAGATCTGCTTGTGTGATGGTGATTTGTTTGTGATTGAGCATCACAGTCACCGCACTTTGACCTTTGATCCTTTGCATTGAATTCCAGAATTGTTGTATGTAGATCTCCGGTACTGTAGCAGAGTGTGAGAGCATATTCTGGTACGGATGGTTCTTAAGAATATCCACAGCAATCAAGCAAGAAGATTCTGAGCATGTGAGGGTTTCAAAGTCAACTCTGAGATTGTTCTTTACAATCTTTCTTGGATAGCCATTAGGGAAGATATCAGCAATTGTGAGAACCTCAGGTGCATCCACATTCATTTGAGCAGCCATGTCGCGATCTGAAATAACATTAGCCAAAAGAACCAACATATCGAAAGACATAATGTTAGTCAATAGAAGGTTTTTATTGTCTAATTATTGAATGTACAGTGTTAATGATTGTTACGAGTCCTAAGTCACTTGTTTGTCCAATAGTCCAATGACGTCGTGAAACGTTTCGTGAGTTAGTTAACTTTAAGTATTAAAGTTTATGTTATCACTTATAGTTCACAACATATCAAACGTTTAAGTATATTAGTGACATTTTTGGATTCGTGACGTTATGATTCATTTATTTACAAGTTTGCACGCGTAACAATTCACAACGAAGGTTTGATCAAGGCTTATGCGTAGGAATAGTAGCTTATGCGTAAACAAGATAAGTATACGCGTAGACGTAAGCTTACGCGTAGGATCCTGACTTACGCGTAAGAAATATTACGCGTAGGAACAGGAGAACCTTATGCGTAAAACTTAAGCGTAGGCGTATATAAACCTTACGCGTAAGGATTACTCGTAAGAGTAAACCTTATGCGTAGAGTCACTGTTTACGCATATCCTTCACAGGATACGCGTAGTCCCATTGTAGAACCTTACGCGTAACAGTTACGCGTAAAATTTCTCTTACGCATAACTTTCTACGCGTAAGGTGATCCTTATGCGTAGAGTAACAAAGACCTTGATTCTGAGTTTTATGCGTAGCAAGCCTGAAATAAAAACATCATATCATCAATCTTAACACATATGTTCATTCTTAAAACAGATCAAGGCATGAAAGCATGTTAAGCAGTTACGCGTAGAAAGTCATACGCGTAAGTCAAAACCCTAAGGTTCATGAATTACGCATATGATTTCTAGCCATAGGATATGCACCAACGTGCTTTTGGGAGTTCTAAGAAGCATATTGAGTGTGTTTATCCAAGTTTTAACATCAAAAATGTCAAGAATCAAAAGTACCCAAACCGTATGAATATAAACCCTAACTTCCCATTGATGATTCATTTGAGTTTCTGGGTAAAATCTGGGTTTAGATATGTTCAATTCAACTTGAATACAACCTCATACAATAATCTTTATCACCAAAAACGTTCTCATTTGAAAATACCCAAAACAACTCAAGAACCCTAATTTTGAAAATGAATCAATTCGTGTTCTGGGTGGATTTTGAGGGTAAACGAAGTATCATTGAAGTTATTTAAACGTTTTGGCACACTTGTTTTAACCACAAACACCCACCAATGATTGTGTGTTCTTACGCTTACGCGTAAGCCATAAAAGTCACAAAATCTCAAGATTGAACCATTGGATTCATGAAAGATTTAAAACCTTTGTTTAAAAACTTGTTATAAACACAAAAGCACTTACAAATTGATGATCCAAAACACATATTTCTTGAATGATTATTAGGCGTAGGATGAAGTTTGGTTTGAGTATTAAATGTGAAGTGAAAAGTTAGGTGGGGTGTTTTTATTAAAATGACTTTAACCTTTTGGCAGTTTTGGTCCCTCCACCTTTTCCTTTTTCATCCAAAGCCATTTAACTTCCGTTTTGGTTATCAAACAAAGATTTTAAGAAAGAAACTTGATGACACTCCCCCTCGACTTAAGAAAATAATGAAAGGTTATAAATTTTAGTCCGAGGAGTGTCAGCTTAACCAGAAAAGTTTACCACCATTGATACAAGAAACAACCAGAATAGAGTAACATGCAAGTACACGAGTGTTTTGAAACAGTTAAGTGTTAATTTTCTCCCCCTCAACACTTGATCGGAAAAATACTGAATTTTGAAAGATTAGAGTGTTGACGGAAGAAATGTACTTGCCATGTTGAAAGAAAAAATAGATAGAAGAATATTTTTGTTGTTTTGTCAGGTTTTATATTTTTGTATTTTGTTTTTGAAAATAATATTTACAAAAGAGATTTTGGTGTTTGACAGGTTTTTAAGACTGTTTTAGGAGTTCATCCAATTCCTCTTGAGTCAAACACCTCATACCAATCCGGTGGACCAACTCATTAAACCTAGCGGGAGGCAAGGCTTTGGTGAGAAGATCTGCCAATTGGTATTCTGTACCCACAAAATATAATTCAACGGTACCCTGTTCCACGTGATCCTTGATGAAATGATATCGAAGATCGATGTGCTTTGATTTCGAGTGCTGAACTGAGTTGCACGAGATCGCAATGGCACTCCGATTGTCGCAGTACATCGGGATTCTGTCAAATACGTAACCATAGTCTTTGAGTTGTGTTCTCATCCAAATGACTTGAGCACAACACGCCGACATGGCTACATGTTCTGCTTCGGTTGAGGACAGCGATGTACAATCTTGCTTCTTCGATTGCCATGACACCAGTTTATCACCAAGAAATTGTAAAGCTCCTGAGGTACTTTTCCGTGAGTCTAAGCATCCTGCGTGGTCAGCGTCTGAAAAGGCGATTAGTTCAAAACCAGAATCCTTCGGATACCAGATTCCCAAATTAATGGTTCCCTTGATGTATCGGAGGATTCTTTTAGCCTCAGAGAGGTGGGTTTCAGTTGGTCGCGACTGATAACGAGAGCAAAGATATACGGCAAAGACAATATCAGGTCTGCTAGCTGTTAGATACATGAGAGACCCAATAATACTTCGGTATTTTGTAGGATCCACCAATTTCCCATGTAAATCAGCGTCTAGCTTCTTGGTATGAGCCATTGGTGTGGCATAAGTGTCACAGGTATTCATTCCAAATTTGTGTAACAATTCAAGGGCATATTTGGACTGACTCAAGAAAATACCACGGGGTGATTGATGAACTTGTAGTCCTAGAAAGAACGTAAGTTCACCCATCATTGACATTTCAAAATGTTTCTTCATTAGTTTTGCAAAAGCGATTGAGTACTTTTTATGTGTTGACCCAAAAATGATGTCATCCACGTAAATTTGAACAATTAAAATATGTTCCCCGTGATATTGTATGAAAAGAGTTGGGTCGACCGAACCTTTGGTAAAATTATTGGCAATGAGGAAAGATGATAACTTATCGTACCACGCCCGAGGGGCTTGTTTGAGACCGTAGAGAGCTTTCTTCAGTTTATAGACATGATTAGGGAACTCTGGATCAATGAATCCTTCTGGTTGACTGACATAAACCGTTTCTTTCAGTTGTCCATTGAGAAAGGCAGTTTTGACATCCATCTGAAAGACCGTGATGTTCATGTGAGCCGCAAATGCCAGAAAAATCCGAACAGCCTCAAGACGAGCAACCGGAGCAAAAGATTCTTCAAAGTCAATACCCTCTTCCTCACGATAACCCTTAGCCACCAGACGTGACTTGTTTCTGATAACGTTTCCTTCAGCATCCAATTTGTTTTTCCAAATCCATTTAAGACCAATGACGAAGACCCCTGTTGGTCTTTCAACCAGTTCCCATACTTCAAGACGTTTAAATTGGTTGAGTTCTTCCTGCATGGATTCAATCCAGTTGTCCTTTGTCATTGCGTCTTTGATGTTTTTAGGTTCAGATTGGCAGACAGTGAGTGCATAAATGCAATGTTCACCGTCTGTGTGAAGACGTTGTCTCGTAACGACTGGTTGATTCGGGTTGCCAATAATATTTTCCAGAGGATGGTCTTTTGTCCATCTATGTGTGGAGGGTTGATGTTGGTATACATTGTGCAGATTTTGAGGATTCAAATGGCTTGTTGAAGATTCCGCGACATCTGGTGCAGCAGTCTCATTTGCAAACGGGTTGAAGAACGCATTTGGATCAAAATCTGCAGGTGGGGGTACTTCATTCGAACATCATCACCGTTCATCATTGTTGGAAGCGGTTTGTTCAACTGTTGTGTTGGAGTCAACGGGTGGTGCTTCTTCAACCGTAGTTGTTGTAGCAGGTGTATCGGTATAAGAGTATTATCGTTGAGCAAAACAGCGGATACACCAAGAGCACGTTCATCAATATCGTCACTGAACAGCGGAGCAAATAACCTTTCCATTTGTTGACGAGTAAGCTGGGGCTTTGTTCAAATGATGATGGGGTTTGGGGAAGTTTAAGCGGTTGTGTCCGGGTTCCAAGTGTTATACTCGAAGCCATTTCCGTAAGTTCATCAAAATGAGCATGAATCATTTCCATAACCTCCTTTTTTCGACGATTCCAGATTCGGAAACCTTTAGAATTATCACAATATCCTATAAAGACTCCAATGTCAGCTTTGGCTTTGAGCTTTCCAAAGTCATCACGATCATTATTCGGATAGCAAAGAGATCCAAATACATGAAAGTGTTTGAGATTCGGTTTTCTGTTGTGGACAAGCTCAAAAGGTGTTTTGTTGTGGCGTTTTGTAATCATAGAACGGTTTTGAGTATAGCATGCAGTAGATATAGCTTCTGCCCATAAGTAATCTGGAAGTTTAGCATTGATTAACATTGTTCTTGCAGCTTCCACTAACGTTCGGTTTCGTCTTTCAACAACTCCGTTTTGTTCGGGTGTACGTGCAATAGATGTCTGATGCTGAATTCCCACTTTCTCATAAAATTCACGAAGAGTTTGGTTAACAAATTCAGTGCCTCTGTCTGTTCGGATTTGTCGAACGGTGTTTCGTAGCTGAACTTGTATTTTCGTGAGAAAGGTGATGATCATCTGTGGAGCTTGATTTTGCTTCGAAGAAAGTAGACCCAAGTCCAGCGTGAATAGTCATCAACAATTACTAAGATGTAGCGTTTGCCATTGATCGCTTGCACGCGCATCGGGCCACACAAATCCATGTGAAGAAGATGAAGCACATGCTGAGAGCTGTGTTCCACCTTTGAAGGAAAATGAGCAAGAGTGCTTTTGCCTTGTTCACAAGCTGAGCAAAGGTGATCTTTAGAATACCAAAATCGTGGGAGTCCTTCAACTAGTTTGTGTCGAGCAAGGTTGGTGATGGTTTGAAAGTTTAGATGTGAGAGACGACGGTGCTATAGCCAGGATTTTGTTGATGTTGCCTTTGAAAGTAAGCAGATGGGAGAAGAAGCAACCATGTCTTGCATAGAGATAGTGTAAAGACTGGAATTACGCGAGCCAGACATAAGGTCGTTTCCTTGTAGATCACGAATGAAACAAGTTTTCTCCCTGAAAGCAACCTCCAAATCTCCATCACAGAACTGACCTACTGAAAACAGATTGTGACCGAGGCCTTCCACATAGTAAACCCTGCTAATTTCGATGTTCCCATTGATATAGTCTTCGTAGCCCATGATAGCTGCGAAGTGATCATTCCCGAATCTGACAGTGCCAATGAACTTTGCAATAAAGTTTGATAACAGTTTAAGGTTGCCTGTCATGTGTCGGGAACATCCGCTATCAACAATCCAGAGAATGATCTGTATCACCTGCATTACACACAGACGACACAGATGGAATAGAAGTAGATGTGGAACCCGAAATGTTAGAGGGTTCCGGAGCATTTATAGTAGACATACACACATCAATAGCTTTAGGTATCCATTTAAATCCTAGTGTGTTATATATCCATTTCTGCCATCTCCAACTAGTATTTGCTTTAGTCTTAGTGAATGCACTAGGTGGTACTACATTCCTAGGAGGTGAAACTGGAGCTACAGGGACAACAAAGCGTTTCTTAGAATCTAAAGAGGGCGGTCTACCAAGCACAGACTTAGAAAGATTAGTGGGCCTATAGGTATTCCGGTTCTTAGGATTCCTTAAACGAGAGATGATAGCTTTAGCAACACATTTATCATGACAATCAGAATTCATACTTTTACGACAAATAACACAAGGTGCATCTGACTGAATATCAAAAGTGCTTAAAGGTTTAGCATTCGTTACATCACTATTTCTATTACATGTGCCAGAGGAAATATCTATAGTAGAAGCAACGTGAGTCTTATTCATAGTCCTAGGGTATTCTTCTACTTTAGCATTCTTTATTGATCTTTTCTTAGGTCGCAACTTCCTATTCTTCGATGTAGTGCTCCTAGGCTGTGAAGTGCGGACGTTTGGAAAAGACGCAACTATTCCTGTTTCAGTAGAAGGAGGCACGTTAGCAACTTGTGATTTGGCAGTAGTGATTCTAGGTTCACGATTACTAAGTGTTACTGGGGCTATTCTCTTAATCACGGTAGGCGGAAGTTGTTCATACTTTCCTAACATTTCTCTTAACTTGAAGATAGTGTGAATCAGATCTTGATTTTCAGACCGAATATTTCCAGCAAAATGCATAACTTCTTTAGTGTGTGCAAGATAATGATCAAGTTCATTTGATGCTTCATCACGAGTCTTTTTGAGTAAATCAAATATGACACCATATTCCTTTTTAACTTTTACAAGTTCTTGTTCATATTTTGAGATTTGACACTTAAAAGACACGTTTTGATCATCCAGTTGCTCAATTTTTGGATCAGAAGATTTGTCACGCAACTGGGCGATTTTGTGTTGAAAAGCAAGTTGTTGATCGTGAATATCTTTTTGACACCAATTAAGACGACGTATTGCATTTGAAAGTTCGTTTGACAATCGTTTATTTTCAACTTTTAAGGACTCGATCTGAAGCACATTATCAGTGTTCTCAACATTTACCACAAATCAACAGATCAGCAGAGATATAATCAAATGCATATGACAAAGAATTCCATAGCACAACATTATGGACATCAGCACGGATGACATCTTCCAAGAGTCGATCAACATCTTTTCTCAACATTTTCTTTTTACGTTTAGTATTAGAAATAGATGTTTCGGTTTTCTCGAAAACGACCTTCATCAATCCAAGTTCCTTATGAAAGTCCTTTCCCAAGACAATGCACAACTTTTCAAATTTTTAACATTTGGTAAAAGATTTTTCTGAAAAATGTCTCTTTGTTCTCGCGCTAGAGGCAATTGAAAGTGTTGAACTTTGATTTCAGAATGATATTCTATCTCATGTTGTAAAGTTTTGAGGTCGATCCATGAAAAGGTCAAAAAATATCGAAGAATTTTGCGATTTTCAGGTTTTGAGTTTACTTCACTCATGGAAGGTAAAGGACCATAAGTTTGTGCATAATCTGGTTTGGGATTGTCATTAGAAGACTCAGACGTTTTTATGATAATCCTTGGTGTGTTAGAAGAATCCGTTGGTGTGACGAAAGTGACGCTTTTGAATAGTTAAAAGGTTTGTTGTAAACAACTTTTTCTAATTTTGATCGACTCTCGTCTTCTGCATCTAATTCCTCTTGACGATGATATTCAACAACACTCATAACAGAATTATCAATTTTATATTCTGCACTGGAAACTTCAGGATTTGGTTTGAATGCTTTGGTTGAAAGCTTAGGTTTGTAATCAGCAAGATTCGGTCAATTTTAATTAGCATCACTGACAAGTGCTTGAGCATTGTTGTTGTTGTATGGAACCAATTGATTTTGTTGAGATTGAGGCTGTGAAGGATCATATGGTGTGATTGTAGCAGTTGGTTGAGTTGCTGGTTGAGGAGAATAACTGTTTTGAGCATATAAGGCAAGTTGTTGATTTTCCGGATGTGTCGGTGGAGCAATTTGAGCACGGAGAATCCTTTCTCTATCAACTTCCTTTTCATGAGGCTTCAAGTAATCGTACAACAATCCATATGTAGAATGATGCAAATTCTTCGCTTGACGGAGAAAAATGACATACTTCTCCCATTCAGGACCAAGACTACTCAGGAACTTAGTATTCACTGCAATTCTTGGCATGATGATGTTGTGTTTATCCAAATCATTGATGATGTCTGAAAAACGATGATGATAAGACTCTAGTGTCTCTCCAGGTTCAATCATGAAGTGTTCATAAGCCAAGTAAATTTTGGATTCCAAATCCTCCTGATTGAGTACAGATCCTTCCATAAGAAGATGAATATGATCCCACATTTCCTTTGCAGTCTTTTGAGCATCAACACTTCGAAGAATTGGGTTAGGTAATCCTAAGAGGATATATTGCATTGCAAGTTCATCAGCTTCATAGTGTAGAAGTTCCTCTGCATTCAAGTCGGCAACAGTAGCAATGTTGGATTGTTCATCTCTTGGTGGATTAGCATTTGGATCGGCGGGTACGATAACAGTAGGCATCTGAAATGGACCTTCCAAGATAACCTTCTTTAAAAAATTTCCATGTGGCTTCTTCAGATCACAAAATCTAAAGAACCTTATCACCCATTGATCGTAGTTTCCTGGAGTGAGCATTGGAGGTCTATCAAGTGATCCAGCCTCATGAATTGATTGTTGGCTGCTTAAAGCTTCACACATCTTTGCAAACCAAGTGGGTTCCTTCATAGTGTTCCTTGATGGATGTTGATTGAATTCGTTTGTGTAGGGTTGAACTTGAAGACTTGGTGGTGGTTGAACCATTTGAGGTTGTGGAATTGCAGCAAGTTGTGGAGTATGTTGTTGATAAATTGCTTGTTGTTGATTCCATTGTTGATGTTGTGGAGTAAGTTGTTGTTGACGTTGAGAATAAGTGTAAGGGAAATAATTAGAGTATGGTGGTTGTGACATGTTGAAAACTTGTGTTGGTAAAAATGGATCTTTGTAGTCGAATGAACCTTTGTTGATGAAGTGTCCTTAGGCGTAGAAATCACAAGAAACCAAGTAGAACTTATGCGTAAAAACACCAAAGTTACGCGTAACAATCAAGAGTTACGCGTAGTTTTAGCTTACGCGTAAGTAGGGTAAAGGCACTAAAGTTATGCATAGACACAAAGTTAGGCGTAGAAAGTTAGGCGTAGGATTACCTTATGCGTAAGACTAGGCTTATGCTTAAGATGAATCTTATGCGTAGGATTTCTACGCGTAAGCTTTATGCTTATGCGTAAGTTTAGGGTTTTATCCCAAATGATCTTTTACACTATCACAGTGCAAAAGATATCCAAAGTCGACGTGTTTTCAGGCTTATCCAAGCAAGAAACCACGGAGTAAACCACGAAACTGAAGATCAAACCACAGATAAAGTTAGGCGTAAGATTAGGGTTTCACTTACGCGTAGCTTACTCGTAAAAATGATTTTGCCCAAAATTTGTTTCTAAACCAGATTTTTGTTATGGAATAGCTTCAATATCACCAAAATAACACAAAAGTGTGAAACTTGATGAATCAAAATGGCTAAACAGGTTACGCGTAGAACGTCACCCACGAACAAAAACAAGCTTAAAAAACGTAAATCCACGCGTAAAGTTTGAAACTTTTTGCCAAAAACAGTTATTTTAATACTTTAAAACATTGAAAGTACAAGAATCTTGGATTGAAAAGTGAAAAAATCAAGTTTTTAAGCGAGCCAAAGCTCTCGTTACCTTTACGCGTAAGACCAAAAGCTTACTTCAAAAGCAATAACGATTCACCCAACTATTTGGCGATTGATACCACTGTTAGGTCACTAGATTTACAACACAAGCTTACTAGAGAGATAGAGAGGCGATTGAACAATAAACCAAACCCACACACACGTTAATACTATGACCGGTTATGCGTAAGTATGTGAAAGAAAGATAAATTGAACAACCAACCTTCAAATGAAGGTTTACAAGAGTATTTATAGGAGGGAAGCTAGGGCAACACTCCTAGTCCCTTCCTTTCTCCTATGGGCTTGGGCCTAAGCTCATGGGCCTTTTACATAAGCTTAAGGCTAATAACAAACATAAAGGCCATAATTAAGCTACCTATTACATATGAGTAACTAACACTTGAATAAAGGTTTAGGAGTGATTCCAACAGATATTAACCATCTACGCAAACTATACAATTATTTATAATTCTTAACAAAAAAAAAAAGAAAAAAAAAAGAAACAATTGTTTATAATATTGTTTAATAATTCTAAAAAATGTATTTCAGTTAACAAAAAACAACAAACAAATAATTATAAGTCATGCCCGCCCATTGGGCGGGCTTCGAAAACTAGTATCTATACATTATATATAAGAGGAGGCATGCCACATAAAATGCCACTTGGCATCCCATAATGCCAAGTCATATTTCCATGTCATCATTATAGCCAAGTCATATTTCCATGTCATCATTATATTTTTGTGGCATTTTTTTAATTTTTTTAATGAGGGTATTTTTTTTTAAATATGTGTACAATTTTAATTTTTTTAATTTTAAAATTCGGTTTGTACAATTCATAAAGTTCGGATTTTTTTTTTTCAAAAAAAGCCATAGGCTAGATTCGAACATGGGTTGTGTAAATGTTTGACATACATCTTAACCACTAAACCAACACATCACTTGAGATTTATTTTGCAACTTAAAATCTATAAAGGTCTGTAAAGTATTAGAATCCCTACAAAATATTTGATAATCTAGGCTACTCATTAAGATAACTTAAATTTAGAACTTATCTACCATATCTCATACGTATTTAGAGTTTCAACCCTAATCAAACATATAAACCCACGTAACTTTTTTCATGAATTTACCTTGCCAACGACATTCTGTTTAACAGGTATAACTAATAATTTTGTTTATTGAGTTGTGAGTTAATCTTGAATTGTAATACTAGGATATGCTTATGTTATGCATATATTTTGTGTTGGAAACTGTAGCTTGCATAGACGTTCCAACCCTCATGAGATCGATAATGAGGCACTCGCATTTAGGCATGATTTAGGTTCTATGCTTGGAAGAATTTTTATTGGCATATGTTTATATTTATTATCTGATTGTTGTTTAAATTTATTTGACATGAGGCTTCCAAGTTTAAGCCCGGATCAATTTCGCATAGACCACCAAGGCATATCAATGGATTCAAGAAAGTAGGAATAAAAGATCCATGAAGTGGGCAGGTGACCTTTTCGTTCTTTATTAAATTTAAGTTACTGAAACCGGAAGGTCTCTATGTATATACTGAGAAAAAATACTAAATTGGAGTCACATGGTTTTATAGGATATGTGAACTTTCATTATGATTGTGTAGTAATTGATGGAAAAGTCGGGGTTTACAACGATTGTAAATTTTATCAGTGTCGATATCTTTTTCTTGCTTAGAGTCTATGTCAGATATTTGTATAACTCAGTCATTGTGGCGACAATCATGTGAATATCTTGATCTATTACATCTTTTGCTCTCTCATCGAATCATGAATGCTCTTTGTTGTACTATGGATATACTTGGGCTCATATGCTGCATAACTGCAGTACCTTTTTAACAATCACAAAAATCACCCTAATTAGTGTATAATGACATATAGAGCTATAAAAATTGGCCAGCAGCTTTGGACCCGAAATTATGCAGGGGTATATGATTCAATTCGTGGATTCAATTGGAGTACAGAGATTCAAGATTTTGTTGTTGCATTTGCAGGCAAGTTTATTTCCTTCCACTCATTGTTAAGCAGTTACTTTTATGTTTTGTGGCATAGATATGTGTTTAGTGGCAAGCTCGATGCTGGTTTTAGTGGCAAATTATTGTATTGAACTTGATGAACCTAACACAGGGAAATATTATAAGCAGAACATGTTTGAACACAACACTCACTGAGTTGCTTACCTATTTATCAGAAGTTTGCGATGAAATACATAACTTAATACTTAGGAGCAAACCATATGAATGCTCCAATAACTTGTGCATGTGGCAATTTGCATCTTTTAACGGACCGGTGGTTAGGATATATATGACCTGTTTGCATGACATAATACATGGGTATTAAATGGTTGCTAACCTCATACTAAGCTGAGTTCATGGGTTTTTGAAGAACGTAAAGGCTATAAGAACGCTATAATCACTGCAGCGGGTGATGTTTTTGTCTTTGGTTTAGTTAATTCCAAGGTATCGGGTGGGTCTCAACTCTCAACAACCATAGAGTTGGCAAGTTGGCTTATGTTATAGGTAATAGGAAACTTATCCTTTTTTCCTACAGTTAGGCTGGTCTTTCAAGACTTCTTAATTCCAAAATGACAAATGGGACACTTTTGCAGATTGGTAAAATATACATCAAGTACAAGTTGCACCTTTTTGACATAAAAAACCATTCAAATTGTCAACTTTTCAACATATTGGTTTTATCAATGAACTGATCAAGGCTCTATAAATACCAAGGAACAAGTCGAATTGGGTTCTTTTTTGCTTAAAGTATTATTGCAGATGGCCTCATGGGATATTTTAATAAACTTTTTCAGAAAGATACACCGGAAGGATGTTGGAGCTACTTATGAATGCTTATTCAACTATAAGCATTCAAGACACAGCTCTCTTTTTGGGGATGAATGAAAATGATGCTACAAACTGTAAGTTATCTGCTTTTATAGCGTCTCCACATCTTTCCTAAAATCTCTCATTTTTAGTTTGAGCCGAGTGGATCATTATACTCTGCCTGTACCTGTTTATGTTTATCAGTAAGAGGTGCCAACCTGATTTTATTTTTATGTTGATGGAAATTGTAGATGTATTGCAACAAGGGTGGAGTGTGGATACTGCTTCACAAATGCTTACGGTTAAGAAGCAAGTTGTCGTAACTGAGCAGAAAATAGACCCTTCCAAATTGCAGCGTTTGACCGAATATGTATTCCACCTTTTGCACTAGCTTAGTTTTCATGTAAATCTCTTATGTACTTTGTTTTGACCAAATTAGCATTCTTGAATTGTGTTAAGGGGGTATTTTACAAATTATGATCATTAGTTTTTTTCTGAATGAACCCCTCTTGAGTTATAGCATGCACTTTGGTAATCTAGCTGGCTTTTGAAGCATGCGTTTCTTTATGTCTATTTATGCACCTGTTGACCCCTAGAAGTCAACTGTGACTATGTATGGCTGTCTGATTTTCTTATGAAATAATCTGGAAACACTCTATCTAGATATCAAAATGATAAGTTTTTTCAGTGACTTATTCAGGAGGAAAGCATATATGTCATAATAACCTATTCGAATATCATAGATTCATGTTTGACCCACCGCCCTTTACCCATGACTAAATGGGTAAAGAAACTGCAACCACAGTTTAGACAAACACTTTTAGTTATAGAGAACCTTTGATTATGGAGATTTTTATTACATGCTACTCCTTTTTTCATTGGCTTATTTGTGTATGTAATTTACAGCTCTCCAATCATGCATTGCAGGCTCTGGCCGTAAAAAAAAGCAACCGCGTGTGCCAGTGAGTTAAAGTTGTGGAGAACGAAAATATTTTTGATAAGGGGGAGCTTTTTTACCTGGTGATCATGTATCACATTATGTTCTATTTCTTCATAAAGTAAAATCTTCCACTTTTCTATTACTTTTGGCATAAATTTCTTATTTTTTAAACTTTTTTTGGATAATCCAGGGTATATGGCTAAGGATTATGAACGGGAAAAGAGTGACCCTAAGTGTATGTAAGCTTACAATCTCTTTAATCGCTACTTCAGACCGCAGCGGAAGGAATAACATACTTCACAAGTCATTTGTTACTGATGTGAATGGTTGCTATCTTTATGCTCCAACTAGATCACGCTATTCCCTCAGTAAACAATTATCACGGTTCCTTTATTATACCTTACTCATATATTTATTAAATGTCACTCCTTTTTTCATTGGCTTATTTGTGTGTGTAACTTACAGCTCTCCAATCATGCATTGTAGGCTCTGGCTGTAAAAATATGCAACCGCGTGTGCCAGTGGGTAAAAAGATGTGGAGAACGATATATTTTAGACGAGTTGGTCATGGCTCTTGCAACATTTTGATCCCAAAAGGTAGGCTATTTCTCACATCGTATTTGACTATTTATGATCTTATTATTTACAATTTTGTGTTCTCTCGATGGAATAGTCATCCTGGAGTTTTCCATATTTGCAGGTACTTGAATATTGCTAAAGTATAAGGGCCAAAGATATCATAGCCACCATTAGATCCAAATTAAACTGATATACATCATATGATTACATGGTCTAATAATCAAAATAAATATATGCAAAGGATACTGGGATATAACAGAAGTTATTGCATATAATTGTTGACTTTTAAAATGACAGGTAGTTGAGATGTTGAGTTTCCCCTGAATTACTCAAACTTTTAGTGGAAACTGTTTGTCACTATCAGTCCCTATATATTTGTTTTTTCCTACCACATTAGCTGTAAATGAAATTATATTTGCATTATCTGATCAACTGATTTTTTTTTGTTTGTCACAGTTGATATTATTCCAGAAAGCAAATGATGGTGTTTAAATTAGGTAAGAGGAAAACCAAAATCCTTTGAATAAGATTCATATGCTGTTGGTGATCAGCACTCAGCAAACGTTTAACTTCTGCTAGAAAATGGTTTCAGTCAATGGGGCGATATGGTCAAGGTGAACCGCAAAAGGTAACCTACATGTTAAATCTGTATATATTTTATGTGTTACAAGCATTCCTATACATGGGTCAGGCAGGTTGGGTATCAGTTTAAAGATGATATTTTTTGCTATGGATCGAAATAAATTTGTTGGTTCACCTTAAACGATTTTTTTCCAAATCGTTTTTTAATACTGTAAAAAATTAGGGTGTCAAAACTGATTACTAACTATATTATCTGAATAAAATTATAAGTTTTTAAACAATTGAAATTGAGACTATAGCTCTTATAATGATGATTTGGTATTGGTGTTAGATCTCCAAGGCAATGATATCAACTTGGAAGCTTTTGTCTGCCACTACCAAATCTAAAGAAATGGATGGAGGGTCAAAAGAGGAAACCCAGATGTTCAAGGTAATCTTTTAATCTGTATATCATATAAAAATGTGACTCAGAGTTTTGTGGGCAAACATTATATTGTGATATCTTGAACTCATCCCCATTATAGGAAAACATCATGATGCATTTTTCATAGGATGTCTGAAATCTTATTTTCGCAGTTGTTGTGGGACAATTTGAACATAATACATGATTTGTATAAGAGCTCACTGGTATATCATTTTTCATAAAATGTGGCCGGCTTGATTGGTTTTGTGTTCATCAGCTTAGAGGTGTCAATGTCATCCGACTTGGATATATGCTAAGTGGGTAAAATTTAAAAGAATCAGCAACAATGGAAACATGTTGAACTGACTAAGCGGGTCAAATAGATCGGAATGAAAATGCCATTATTTCTAAAGTTAGATCATCATTTAAATAATATCACATTTTCATTCCAATATAAACATTAATTGTTTATGAAGTTAAAGAAAAAGTAAATATAAAAGTACTCATAGGTCGGGAAACCCGACCAAACCTGTTCTATAAACCACCCATTTTGAACACACCCATATTTAAAAGCCTTACAACAGGAGGTTTTGCTGTTTGGGAACCACTGATCCTTCATCCATATCTACAGGTTCATATGCTAACTGTCAATAGCATCAGCAATAAGGATATATGATCAACAAAAAATGTTGTAAAGACAAAAAAAAGTTGCTAACGTTTTGCTTTGTTTTCGAAAGAAAGTAAAGTTTCTTACAAATCCTTTTATTATGCAAAATTGTTTTGATATGTGTTAAGGGTGGAACATTCAGCGGTTGAGTGACAGACCAAAAACGGACCAAACTGATTTAGGTCAAATTGTGTAAATTTCTTCTTGGTCGGGTACTCATGTTTGATTGACGGAAACACATTGCCTATTTTCTAAACCTTACCTAGAAGTAATTAGTATGTCAAACATCATTACGATATATATTGTTCTAGGAAATGCTACAGTTGTAAATAAATTTATTTTATGCGTTACAAATACTTTGGGCGACTTTCGACCCAGTTGAGCGCCGTTTGCTTTTTTAGCTAATTTTACTTGCTTGGGTCGTTATAGATGAAACAAGACCTCAATCAAATGGTAGAGTAAAGTCACCTCTAACATTAATGTTTTTTTAAGGGTTGTACTATTAGAACCCCCCCTATGGGGTCACATCATAGGTTTTGGTCAAACCGTACAAGTCCGCGATGCACACCGTACAAGCCCACGATGCATAGGGGGGGTTAATCTAAAATTATAGCCACCGTCATCTATTTAGGCATGTTGAGTGCACAATTTCAGTGATGCAAGCTTTAATAGAGTTTAGAGGCTTGCACCCATGGCATAGAGAAACGAAAATAGACAAATATGTGACAAATGCAGTGCGTTATCTAGAAAACACCCAATGGCAAGATGGTTCATGGTAAGCTTATGACCAAATCTATGACCCATGAAACTAATTGGAATATATTGATCTAAAATCATGTGAAATTTAATAGGTATAGTTATCGGGGGATATGCTTCATATATGTCACCTTGTTTTTGCTTGGAGTCTTAAAATGAGCTCGACTAACATATAATAAGTGTGAAGAAATTCGGAAAGGATTACATTAGTATGTAATAGTAGTAAACTTCAAAAGATTAGGCAACTTTTATCTCACTGAACCAGTTTTGTCTTACTTGATTAAGAACAAAACTTTGTATATTTATTTATTTTTACAGCCATTGTTGGTTTGAAATTTGTGCTCCAAAAATTAACTCAGACATGTCTTAGTTGATTGTCCACAAATGAGGACGTTTCTTTGGGATCTAGGTTTATCGGGCTTGATGTTGAGCATATTGATGGTGGAAGATTACGCTGTGGATCCCTGCCTGGTAATGTTTTTAACTTTTAATTTTTTTGAAGCGCTAATTGCACATAATAACACATACTTGCTCACATTTTATCAACTATAGGAAGGTATCTAGATATTTTTCATAAATAACAACATGCTTTCATTTTTATTCAGTAACACTAAAGTAATTTACATCATGGTCACTTTGATTGTTGAAAAACACAACTACGTTGATATATTGATAAAGGTGTAAGCTTAGCAATTCAACCATTCCTTGCCATATAACACAACACCTTCTAATTTCGGCAATCTTTAACTTTTTTTCCAGTAGATTGTGAGTGTAAAGCACAATCCGGATACATAGACAAGATCAAGGAAGTCCATGAACGATGTGGGGAGGGTGAAAACGTTGTTTTGTCAGCTACATTATGAGAGATTACCCTTATGACGTGTTTCTTTCTAAATTAGGAAAGGAAGTATGATCAAGAAACTAAAACCATGTTTGTAAAAAACACAAAAATTGACACCACTGAAGTTGATATTGGAAAGAGATGCTCTGCTATGAAACATTTTTTCATAATATTATAAGAAGAGGAATTCCAGCAAAAGGGATGAACAACTAGTGATTTACATTCACGTTTTTTGTCAAGATTGTCCACTTAATAATATAAGATACTTTTATGTGCTTTAAATGGCTGAAGGATGTCAAATATTACCAAGGTTGATGCATTAATCATACAACTCCGTCAACTTGGACATAACGCAAATTATAATGATATTGTGAACCTAAACGTCTTTGATGAAGATTAAATCTAAAGGATGGAGCTATATAAAGAAGTTTGCTACTAAAACCTGAAAATAAAAACCACAAGTCATACCCGTCCATCGAACGGGTTTTGACACTAGTATATATATATATATATATATATATATATATATATATATATATATATATATATATATATATATATATATATATATATATATATATATATATATATGTGTGTGTGTGTGTGTGTGTGTGTGTGTGTGTGTGTGGTTTTCTAACTTGTGCCCCTAGGGCACAAGTTAAACACAATAAAAGTACAAAAAAAGTACACTCGGACTCATATAAAAGTACACTTGTCTGTACTTTTATGTAAATCCTTGTGTACTTTTTCGTGGGCCCCGCTGTATTTATGGTGTGCTTAACTTGTGCCTCTAGGGCACAAGTTAGAAAAACCAATAAAGAAAGTACCAAGAGAATTTTCATGAGCTGGGATGAGATGTCTTTTAGCCCGTATGACTTCGAATGCCATTTATTTTCTGACCAATCAACATGCCATTTAGTATCACTTAGCCAGATGCCTTGTTCCCATTATGAGTTGTTCAAAACTCATAGCACACCCCAAGTCGCAACGCAACTAATACACCATATGTATCTTTTCACTTACGCCCATATACCCAAGTAGTGATGCACTTAGAACAGGTGTACCCATTTGATGAGGTTTCTAAAGTACTACTGCTAATATAGCAAATCAATTATAAATGTATTCCAAGTTATTTATTGAATGCATTACCAAATAAAATATGTTCCTTTGTTGATTTGCTCCTTTGCTGCTCCGTTCTGTGATAATGTATAGCCTATATAATCAGTATAATGTATAATTACAATAGTATCCTTAATACTATCAAATCATAAAACTCATTTACGGTTACTATAAGTTATTGTAGAATATTCACCAGCAACCGAGGTAATCTTTGTATCCACCGACTTTTGGTCGTCTCCTGATTCTATACTACATTCCCACTTTTGCATACATTCTCCACTTGTTTCTTTCATCTGTGTGTGCATCTATTTAATGTTACATACCCACATGTATTTCTGCACAATTCGAAATGGCAAACTGGGTGGGTCTGCTGGGTTGGTCTAGGACTTTTAACCAATAGTTGCGCAAGTAACCTAAGGCATTATTTATATCTATAAAAAACTGTTCAGTTTTGTAAGAAATCTTAGGACACTATTTTGCAGTCGAGAAAACCTTACTTACACAAATGAGAATATTTCATAAGGGCATAATGAATTAACTGACATTAAAAAAAAAAAAAAAATGGTAATTGGCGGAACCATCTCAAGTCCGTGTACCTTTTTGGTACCGAGCCCCCCACCCAACAAGGGAGGCATACCCCGGTAAATTACCTAGGCAACACTGGTTGACCAAGCCCAGGGTCGAACCCTCAGATAAATAAATAAACATACTTGAGCCATGAAGCCTTTATTAATTCGATGAAATTGACGTATTCAACGCACTTGTTATGAAAAGGTTTTCCATTAGTGCTTCCAATTCCCTCCCCTGCGCAATAAGCCCTACCGGGCATATAAGCCCACCCGATGGGCGGCATGACTTATAATTATCATTGGCATATTTTACTATAGCGAAAAAAAGGTGGATAAAAAATGGCTACAAAAGTGTCGAATGAATAAGTTAAGTAATTGTTAATGAATTATGAACACTGTAAAATATTTATATGGTGAATAAGGAACAAAAAGATATGAATGGTAATCCGATATGAGTAAATAAAACTTAATAAATTATCCACCATTACAAAGTATATGCTTTTAGTTTAAATACATTCCTAGAATGAAAATGTTATTTGCTAGTCATTGTCTCGTTTAACCCATTAAAGACCAATGCGATATTTTATGTTATGTTTCTAACTCGATATGATTCCTTATACTTTAGTTTGTTGGCCATCATGTTTCATTTAATATACTACTATAATAGCCTTTTCTAAAAGTGGAAATTTTGAGAGTGAATGGGTTCATTCTACTTGCGTTGTTTAGGTCAAACACGTTGGCTGCTATGAATAGGTTGATTTCTTTATGGTTTATATCTAAGCAGGGAATACGTTACATTGATTGAACCAATCAATAGTTTCAAAAAGCTCCAAACATGTATTTATTAGACAAACTCAAGTCCATGTTGTAACACCCCCAAAAATACCACAGCGGAAGATTGTGTCACTGGGGTGCTACTTCAAAATACAAAGTACAAGTTATAGAAAACGACCTCTAAATGAGACGTTTTGATAAGTTACCATTCGATTGACAAATTCAGAGTTACAAACATGAGGTCCCAAAGTATAATATATAAATGTTTACAAAATGTTTCGAATGGTAAATGATAAAAGCGTAAGTCTTCAAAATATGTCATGCGACACTATGCTTCAAATTCTAGCTATCGCCTTATGACCTGAGATAAACATGCTAAAAAGTGTCAACACAATGGTTGGTGAGTTCATAGAGTTTGTTTAACATGTAAAGCCTTTAAAGAATGTTCACACAGCAAAGGCATTGTAAATCCACTCAGTTCCAAGTTTCGCCCATACAAAACTTGCAACCTGTGTGTTTACAACCCACTGCTAAAATATAGTACATTTTATAGTCAATCACACATACATTCATAATAGTTCACATTATTGCACTTAGTGTTGCTCCGTCGATAAGGGAGACTTTCAAATTGGACTGCTCCGTTTATATTGGGAGACTTTCAAATTGGACTGCTCCGTTTATGTTGGGAGACTTTTGATCGAGAACTGCTCCGTTTATGTTGGGAGACTTTAGAATTGGATTGCTCCGTTTATGTTGGGAGACTTTAGTGTTTAGTATAACACAATCATGTAAACGCAATCAAGTATAATGTTTTCAAGTATAACGTAATCAAGTATAATGCAATCAAGTATAAATGCTTTGAGTATTTGTAATAGTAAAAGCAAGTAGTTGAGCATGTATCTCCCCCAAAGAGTTTGTAAAACAAGCATTTAAAAGAGTAGGGGCTATGACTCACGGTAATCCTTAAAAGTTTAGAGTACTTGCAGTTGATTCAACCGCAACAACACTATCTTTATTCAACACAGTATTTAACTCATGATAAATACCTTCTTTCAGAAATGCTTAGAAGACAAGCACCTCGTCATTAGTATTGTGCATTTGCATATATTGTTGCACTGTGGCAACAACTATCCTTCGTCTATATTGATTCCTTTATTGTCTTAAGAATAAGTAAATCCGGCCTATTTAAAGATTCATAATAATATGAAATTCTTTCTAAACTGAAATATTGGACATGTATACCGCGGTCTGTAAAATATGAAGTAGCCTGGCCAGTTGATCCCGCACGATCTATCCTTCCAATCTGGATGCTAGCATACAATGTCAGGTGGTCTATTTTGGTTATACTCTTTTCCTTTTGACGCCATGACTTTTTCCAACGTCTCTTGTTCTAATCCTCCATTGTTTCGAAAATCATTGTCAGTATAAATTACCATGCCACATTATGAATGAATAGGTAATAGCACCCAATGATGAAAATACATGTGGCAATTTGAGTATCTAAGTAATGGTAGTAAGAGAATTAATTTACATGAAATTGCTCGCTTTAACCCGATCTATTTTGACTTGTACAGAAGTACTAAAGATGCCTTGATCCACCCAGAACCATTTTTGACCCGTTACTTAACCTGACCAACCCGTTCGTTTTGTAACCTGATATTAAACATAAGCAAACAAAGACAAACCTGCATATCAGGCGAAGGGTTCCAATCAAGGGAAAATAGTCATTTCGGGCATCTCGTGAAAATCACAACAATTCCTACTTGTGTAAAAATCCAAAGTAATAATGACCATTTTACCCGATCTCATCATTGGTGTTTATAAATCCAGTTGAGATTGGTCCACAAAAGTTTCTGTTGTTTTATTATCAATGAAAATCTCAAAACACTTGCCTAACATTCAGCAAATTTCATAACTTTATGCACCTGGTCACAGGACATAGGGTATATTAACTTCAAGATAATGTATGAGTTACCTTCATTCCTTCTTCAACAATAACAGAAGTTTCACTTTATGAGGAAGATTCGATAGAAGTTATCCCATCATGCCCAATCCTATCAATTGCTCCAATAACTAAGTTTCCAATAAAACTTATCGTTTCTAGCTGAAATGGAAGTCACGGATGCATAGCAGAAACACGCTAAGAGTGACGCTTTTCATGATTAAAAAAATATAAAAAAACAGAAAGTAATTTACCTTTTATACCACCGCTTTTCTGACCGGGATCGCTTTACTTTTCAAAACTTTAATTAATTCTTTTACAGTCCTCTCCATTCCTTTGTTTAAAGAAATGGGATTTGCTCCAAATGAGACCGCCAATAATCCAGATTTAATCATTTCTCTTGCGAGAAAAATTGCACTGGTAGTATCGCCACCAACTGAATCGTTTATTTTAAGTGCAACCTAAAAAGAGAAAAATATTTTACTATGAAAATTTCTTAGTCGAGTATGGCCGGTGACGGTTTATGAATTGGTTAACATGAATACCTCTTGGATAAGCATTGTTCCTGCATTTTAAATTGAATCAGAAAGCTCTATGGCTTTAGCAATCATGACACCATCATTGATAACTTAAGTGATCCAGATTCAGAAAGAACAACATTTCGGCCTGCACAAAACACCATAATGTTTAGGACTATGATTTAAAGGAAATAACTTGAACTTCATGACAATAATTACGACAAAGCAGTATGTTTGAGCATGTTCTTTTAAATGTGATTGTCCTATTATTTGCATTTTCATATTTCATGTTGCAGTTATAATCAGTTTATAGTGTTTGGGAATAGTGAAAATGAATGCTTCTCTAAGGTTCAAATAATCAGTTTTGAATAACTAAATTGGAAACAAATGCAATAGAACGCATTTTAATATCTAATAATTTGTGGGTCATTTCACACACAACTCCTAAATAATTTAAAAATTCATCAATCACTCAAACAGCTGATCATCTGATTATCACAACTTCTAACTCTCACTATCACAACTTCACATAGTTGCGTAGCATAAGACCGTAAGCGAACTCGAACAGTACCTCCGTCGAAGTAGTATCTCAAGTGTGGATGCAAACCAATTCATACATAGACATGATTATGGTTGTAGAAGTATACAGCAAATAGATATCAGGTACGTGTGACTGGTGAAGAAGGTGATGGATCAGGTTTGGTATTATCCAGCACTAACTTTAGTAGTGAAAGAATCACGAGCCTCATAGTAAAATATCATGAAGCATACCTAAAGATCAAGAATCTGATCACAGATTCGTGTCCATGCCCCATTTGAGTATTCGGATCTATATCTAACAATATGTTGAGTGGTATACAATTCCTTAACTTTTCTTGTTCCAGGTTAGTGTATCTTTCTGTTTCAATTTCTAACGTTAGTGCTTGTCCAAGAGAAAAAAAATAACCAAAATCTGCACATATTTGTACTTTTGGTTTCAGCTATGACACGTACCTGCGTGTCTTTCGACAAAACATGACCTTACTGCGATAATCCCGTGCATCTTCTCTTCGTCCTAGCTCGTTGAACGCAAAGAATTTGACATAATGGTTACCATTAATAGATAAATAACACGGTGTTGGTGTAAGACTGGTACTTATCTTTTGCGTATGATTTTTTTAATACCTAGGGGAGACCAGTCTGGTTCTTACACCACGTGTTTTATACCAAGATTCATATACTAAAGCAAGTGAATCATCGCACACGCTTATTCCGCTATAAACATTTAAAATTATTCATTTTTAGACCTAACTCATATGTAGAATCTTTAGCGTATGTGTGTGTTGGGAGGGGGTTTCGGTTATATACTTACCCATAACGAAGATCGAACTTATTAAAGATCTTTGGCTCTTCACCTTGAGGGGCATCAACAGATTGTGTGTAGATTATGTCACGAGGAGACACTTCTACTTTATCATCGCTCCCGTCTTGTGTCTCCAACCTTTAACCAAACAATTATAAGAAAAAACAATATCTTATCTAGGAATCGAAATCATCAATATCATCTCATTAATCTGATTATTATAAAAAAAAATCGAAACCATCCTCTCCATCTTGCAAATATATAATATTTAAAATAGATTAAAATAACGAATGACCAGGAAAATGCCTAATATTAAGAGCAATGACTTAGTAACTCACCATCATCGAGTTGTGAAATTAAATTTGAACACCACAACCTGTTCTTCTTTGGCAGTCTCTATTATCTAGCACTTATCTGAACTTTTAGTTACATGAGCACATAATTAACTTATGAATGTTAAGATTAAAATTAAATAAGAATCATATTCAAAATTAATGAATTACTCTTTTAACGTAAGCCCGTGAACGCCATCTGACAGTAAACCACTGGTGCCTAAAATAGCTGATAAAATATGGACAATAAGTAAACGAAGCATGAAATAATTAAAATGTGGTTTTATATCTCCCATCCTTAAATATGAAAGATTTGCATATATTGTAAGTATGTAATACCCGAAGTAGATGGTGATTGCAGCAAAAAGAGGGTATAGAAAAAGCAGAGAAGCTCATAACGTTTTCTGCAGGTAGGACTAGATGGATGATCATATTGGAACCTGTTATACAAAATTAATATCACGCGTGCGTTCCCACTTATAATCACAAAAAATCATAAAATAAGTATATTTTTGAAATTTACTCACAGTTTGAGCCTTCTAAAACAATTCAGAGTACCCGTGTGACTTGATGAAGTCTCTCAATGTTTGGTTGTGACTTATGTCTTGATTGTGTTCAATCTTTTCAAGGTACCTGTCATGTTACTTACAAAATTAGCTACTTTTATTTAATGATGGTTGAACCTAATTTTAAAAACTCCTAACACCTAAAGAACAAAACAAAAAACTCCTTAACGAATTACATAAGAGCATATGGTTTCAACGCAAATAAGATCTTGTGTTTGTACCTCTAATTATGGCCACCTGGTGGAAGAATCTCTGACATTAGGTGTTGATCTTTGAAGCATAATTTAACCAATGGCTATAGGATAAAGGAAAAATAGGTTTATTCATCACATTCCTTTTGACCATCTCATTAGCCATATTCATATTACTTTGTATATGGCAATACTCATTCTAAATAGTGTTTCTTTCTAGACAAAGATCAACATATAATGAAAATGAACATATAACAATGATGAGACTTAACTCCATCTCAGTGGAACCCATAAGCTTAGAAGGTAAAAAACCTATAACATAAAACAAAAAAGGATCAACCAATTGATAGGCATAGCCTAAATAAAGGAATAGGTTTAGCGCAAAATATATAAGAAACAAAAATAGAACAACAAAGGTTAAAACAAACTCATGTCATCAAATGTATCCAATGCAGATGGATGTTTTTTCTGTCATTATAACAAACTCATGTTATCATCTTTAACAAATCTTGCAACATGGTTAATTTGTTTAAGTGATTTCTTAGAAGGTTTAGAGATGCCAAACTATGAACAACACGCTTCCCAAAATGATCAGATTCCACCTAGACCAGAAGCTTATTAAGATCACGAACCATCTGTAAATGTTCAAGCTTTGTTTAATGCACAAATTGTCCAAGGGCTGGAGTCTCATCCTGCCACAAGTGAGAAAGTATGGCAGAGTTTGCAACAAATATCTTCTCAGTTTCATGACTCTCTAAGGTTAATTCGTAGCGACAATGACAATGCAAATTAGGAAAAATTTCTACCATAGAAGAGCTCGTTTCTGCTACTGCTGTTGCTTATGAACTCTTTACCTGTATATGTGACTCTTGCAAGTATATACTCTTAACAACTGTTTGCAAATATATATGTAACTTTTATTACAGTACAATGCATTTATTCAAAACAAACACAGTATAAATCCAACACAATGCTCTATGATGATAAACTTGTGTACCGTACATGTAATGGATATTTCATAACAGAGACTTAACGATCCCTGAATTGGGAGTGTCTTCTTCCAGAAAACCAACCCCTGAACCTTTTGAATGTGCAGCATCATACTCAAATATGCATCTTCATGGAGAGTGTTCTGATGATTAGGGTTTCTTTTTGGAAAACTATACGTGGTTTTTTTTTATAATGGATAATGTAGTGATTAGCAAAAAAATCGTTAATTACCGATGTTTATAGATATGGTGTTGCAAAATATAAACCAAAAACAAATGTTGGTCTAATGGTAATCACCTGTGTAAATGCTACAAACCACCAAGGTTCGAAACTCTACATTGGATTTTTTGAAAAAAGAATAAAATGGAATAAAATAAATCCGGATTTAAAGGTCAAACATCCGAATTTTATTTGGTCAAACATATATAAATTTTATTTTTAAAAAAATGCCACATGTATTGAATGATGACATGGCTTTATGACATGGCATTATAGGATGCCACGTAGGATGCCATGTGGAATAATATGTGGCATGCCTCCTCTTATATATAATGTATTGATATAAATATAAATATAAATTATATATATATATATATATATATATATATATATATATATATATATATATATATATAATTATATAAAACCGTAATTCGATAATAACGCACTTTGATTATAAACGAACTAAAACACACAATAACATCATTATGTTCATAAAATCACAACGGGGAACCTTTCACTTATGCGTAAGGGAGAACTTTCGATAAATATCAAATTCAACTTAAAACATTAAGCACGCACAACGCTCTATTGAATTGGATAATTCAATGATCTATTGAATAAGTACATTTAATGCTCTATTATTTTGGTCGCGAACCAAAGGTTTATCATATTCTGAGACTTGCCATCTCATTCTTAGGTTTCGGTTTGGAGCATCCGCTACATCGTGCTTGATCATATTGTGCTACTTCATTTCCATTAAGGTGAGTTCATAGCCTCGATTTTACTTTTATTTACAAACCCCGCGAGGGAGATACATGCTCTAAACTAGAACACATGGTTTTTCATAAATTTTCGCTACTTGACTATTGGAATTGCCTAGGTATTTAGCCATAAGTCCCCTGTATCATGAATCATTAGTCACCGCGAGTGAACGCAGATATCGTGAATAGTACTATAGGGAGTAACGACCCCGTCTTGGTTATAGGAAATAACCGGGGCGCACCATATTTGAATTGCATTAGGTAATTGGCTATTACCTCCTTTGGGGCAAACTTTACGTACACCAGTAATTCGGTGTATGCAGTTGAGTCTTGATTGCATGAGCTTAACGCATAATAATCTGTGATTTTCTTTATGATATATTGTTAGTTTACAATTATCATGTTCATGTTCTTATGTTCAACTTTATATTAAACGTATGGATTTCACTCAACATTTTTGTTGACTTTTTTAAGCATGTTATCTCAGGTAATCAATGAAGATTATGTTCAAGGAACGGAGTGGGCATATCAAGACCTTTTCTTGTGGTGTAAAACATAAAGTTGTCATTTCTTACAAACTAATGCTCAGTATTTTGGGGAAACATTTGAAACATTTAGAATATTTTGTAACAAACAATGAGTTTTCAATGAATGATAACTACTTTTCTTAAAACGTCTCTTTCGAGTCGTTTTCTATGATTTTTGACTGTGATCCCCATCCAAGTAACACCCCGATTAGTCTTCCGCTGTCATTATGATCTCGGGGGTGTTACAACATGTGGAGGGGGAGTATTTTTGAAAATACAAAACTCTCTAAGTGTTTCAAAACATGTTTCTATTCATAAACACTTTGAGAGATTTTCATGTTAATGGTTTTATGGCAACATAGGATAGTCATGGAGTTATAAGGTGACTAAGTTTAGGAATAAACATCCTATGATCCGCCAGAGCCGGAGGGATCTACCCAAGGACACCACCAATAGTTAGTATTTAGAAGTCCTTAGGTATGATTGAAAAAAGGAGAATATGAGAAACGGAGAAAGAAGGAGTTGAAGAATTAAAAAGAAAAGTTAAAGAAAATGGTGAAAAGAAATAGCCCTCCATATGATTCAACTTAGGGCAGACACCGGGGTCAACTCATATGCTACTGGTTGTCACAAGATGACACCGGTATTGAAGACAAAGTCATCATGGACCCAGTGACGCAATGCACTAAACCTTCTAAGCCACTCAAGTTCTCTCAAAAGAGCTTGTTTCATTCTCACAGGGAACCCTACGTAATCTATCGACTTTCTCTTAAAGATCGTTGGTACTGAAGAAGGAGACCCTCTCCCTAGTATCCGCTTAGGAAAACCAAAAGTGCACGAGTCTAGATCCACGAGAGTCATTATAAGATCTCTTGGGAACACTTGATTCTTCATCACTTGTTGTTCAATACTAAGGACACAAGTGACACATTATAGAGTCCTACGCAGATTTTAGAAATCTGCCAAGAACATTTATGAGGGGATTCACAATTGTGATCCTCAGTGATTGAATGAAATTCCTGCCAGGGTCAACATCAAACCACTGACAGCAAGTCACTTCAGTAACTCCTTGTGGGTTATGCTTAGTGGGTCTCAAACGGTCTACAGTCGTGAGGTGGTGCTTCGGTGTACCTCATCGACTCACCTTAACTGTAGATTTACTTCGGTATATCGTGTTAGCCTACTTGAGGGCCTCTAGTTCAGGAACAGCCCTTGTAAGAATTAGATATGTGTTTTCACAATATGCTGTCAACACCCTCGACATTCGAACTTGTAAGTGATGGAAATCCCGCTAAGGAGATTCCTTTCAAGAATCGAGTCCTGAAGACGTGGGTCATTACTTGAACTTATTCAATGTAATGCCAAGTGTCCCTCAACGAGATTAGGACGGCTGATTAGCCCTACCAAGGTGAATGGAATCAAGACATTCATCAGTAAAACAATCGTAGTGGTCAATTCTTTAAGAAAAGTCCACAATGATCGATTGGTATTTTTCACTAACATATTCATGCAGGTACTGATGATTGTTCCTTGGAGGAAAGACCGTACCATTCTCCTCATGCTCATACCAACAACATCACACATGAAGTTCTCTCATATTCAAAGGCAACACAAAAGTAAAAATGATTCTTCCTCAAAGCCAAAGAATCTTCAAAGTTTAAAGACTCGAGAACTACGTCACATTTGAAATACAAAGTCTAAAGAAGTGTGAGCATGGTTGACAAAGATGTGGAGACACCTAACCAAAGAAGCTGACGAATGGCATATAACAACATATGATCACCAAATTCACAAAGAACGTTGAACAAAGAAAACAACGACGTCAAGCTAATAAAGTTCATGAACTCAAAGCATCTCTACTTACAAGAAAGAAGAATGCTAGAAAGACGTCAAGCAACCACACCTACTTTATGACCAACACTTAGGGGAGATTATTGTAACCACCCGCATTTTTAGGTTACTTTTCATTTTCGAGAATTTACTATTCACTTTTACTATTCACATTCACTATTCATCTCGTAAAAATTTTAATCCACATTCTCGTAAGATAAATTATTTTAGTAATAACCTGAGAGTTCGACCATCGTTAGATCATTTTTGCAAAAGTTATTAAGTAAACATCGTTTTAAAAGTTTCGTTTTAGACGGTCCACCGTTTAAACATCACACGCATAACGAAAATCAACTCTGACAATTTTCCTCGCATCAGATAAATTTTAGATCACTCATGATTAATTTGAGAATTTTTAAGATTTATTATTTTTAATATTACCAAATAAGCCCAGTATGAACAAAACTAAACTTACGTTTTAAACAATTCTACTTACATCCAGGGCTTAACGATTCTGCTGACTGTGTTTCTAATATGTTTGTGACACTTTTACATTTTGTGGAAAATTCAAACATATTTCCCTCCTCCTTTGACCATAAAGGAATTAACCTTGTACGTTCTACATTTACTTAAATCGTAAGTTTTCAACTTCACGAATAACTGTAAAGTTATCCCGCGTATGGCGAAAACCAAAGTTTGACATCTCATATCACTTTTAGACTAATTTTAGTCTACTCTAAATAAATTCACGGTCATTTCCATGAAATTTCGTTCTTTTACGAAAACTACGTTATTACGTTTTTACCCGTATTTCCAGTTTTAAGCAGCGTTTTTTCACCCAATGAGACTTATCACCCATTTTATATTTTTATATGGAGTATAATGATGAGTCTCATCATTCCTACAAGTTTCTTATTTTACGATACCCGGTTTACGTTTTATGGCTTGGCATTTAAGCGGAACCAAAACTCACCCCGTAACCAAGATAATACCAAAACTAACCACCTAAGTCATCTTATCTTCACTTGGACCTAAGGGGAGTCATCATTTTGGTGGCAAAATCCCAACCATTGTTCCTTTAGATCATTACAAGTGTCCTAACTTAACCATGGTTAATATTTAACCCAATATATGGTTAACAAAACTTACCATCCTATAAATAGCAAGTGATATGAATCCTAAGAACCCTCACAATCTGTTTTGGGTCGTTCATATCACAAATCATACATATCTTCCATCATTTGATCTATAAACTCCAAGTTTATGCAAGGAAGTTCCAAAGATCAAGCTTCTACATCAAATCTCTAGCAAGTTTAAGTGATCTTCTTGAGTTTAAATTCACTCAAGTCACTTAGTACTTCATCACCAACTCTTCAAGTTTGCAAGGGTGCCAAGGTGTGGAAAGCTAGCTCAATCCGAAGTCTTTCGCGATCAATCAAAGTCCTATCCTTACTAAGTTACTCATTTCCTATTGAAAGCCAAAAGTTGTAAGCAACTTATCACCACCATCATCTCATCTTCATTATTCATAATCTTAACTATTTCATGCTATATATATAGTTACTATGTTGATTCATGATGTACATATACTCAATCACTTGTTTTAATTCACATATTGTCATAAAAGTAACAAACTAGTAAACTAGTCATATTCTACACATGTGAGACCATTAAAAATAGTAACAAAAGGACTTTCTAACTTACATAATATGGTAGACAAGATAAAAAGGTAAACATAGCAATTTGAATCACCGAAACGGACAAACGAGTCAAAAGTTATAAGCAAAAGAAGTTAAGCGAAACCTAAACGCCGAAGCGCCAATAGCTTGTGCTTTGAGTTCCGCCGTTTTAAAAATGGTACTTCTGGTCCGAATCATCAAAAAGTCAAAACCCGAAAGTTTTCCGGAACGACGTTTTCCTTTAATACCAAAGAAGCTCGGAAAATCTTTTAAAAACAGAAACTGCCGTAAATATAGTCTCATAACTATACTTTTGTCACAACTAAAAGCAAACCAAGAGGCCTAATGGCCATAAGCCAAGACCACGGCTATGGCTAAGGACAAAGCTAAGTCTCAAGACTATGGTAGTCAAGACCAAAGTCACGGCAAGGCCATGGCTAAAGCCTTAAGGCTTGTTTACCCAAGACCGTTAACTAAGGTGATCATATTTATGAAAACGACGAGAACTTGTAAAAACTAGATACTTGTAAAAACATGATAAACTTATTTATATAACAATCTTCATTCAAAATCTATGTTTTATCTACTAAGTACTACAAAACTAGGGAGCTTCATGTGAGGGGTTTCATTTGAGTAAAACGATCGACGAGTTCTTTGGATTTACGATTTAAAGTGTCCTAGCTCCTCGAGCGTTCTTTTGCATGACCTCTGAATTATGATGGCCCGAACGGTAGTACGATATCTATAAACTAAACATGTTTTCACAACTAGACCATTTCTATAAATGACATACACAAATACCATGTACTACATCATGATCAACATAGAGACGTATATAGGATGGTTTATGTTTTCCTAAACATTATTCCAAACCTAAGTCGCAACATTCTATTTTAGGTTGCTCGTAGAAGTTCCCACGGCATATCCATCATTCTCATTATACATTTGCTATCATTTACTTTGAGGTGAGTTCATAGCCCCACTTTTTATTACTTAATTGTTTTACAAACCATTGGGGGAGATACATGCTTTATCTTAAACCGAACACATTGCTTTCAAATTCTATACTTATCTGATTATTTTACTTGCACTAAGTTACCGCATTTGCCAATCTTAAGTCCCTAAATCATGAATCATTAATCACGAGTGAAGTGAGCACGAATATTGTGGATAGATCTATCGGGATTGACGAATCCCGTTTGTTTGACCGGGACCCGGTAAACAAACGCACTATATTTGAGTACATCAGGTAAAACGGCAAATTTTACCTACTTGGGGCATCGGTTACTATTATATGACAGCAAGTTAACGCCTTGATTGCATGATGCTTAGTGAATAATAACTGCTTTGTTTTCAAAACATTGGTGTGAGTCTAATTAACTCACACTACCAATATAATGTGTTCAACCATTTAACAAACTCTATGAATTTCACTCAACCTTTGTGTTGACAATTTTAAGCATGTATTTCAGGTCCATAATGTCGGGAGCTGGCACGGAAGAGCGAGGACTAGATCAAGATGGCTATAAATTTTATTATCATTCGAAAAATAATTTAATGTATTTTGTAAACTTGGAACCATCTGGGACCTCATTTTTGTAAACTCTGATATTTATTTAAATCGAATGATAAATATTTTAAAACGACTCCATTGGAGTTCGTTTTCTATTATTATGATTTGTTGTGCCATGAAGTAACACCCAGTTTGAATTCATGCGTATCACGAAATTGGGGTGTTCAGATTGGTATCGAGCCACAGATAGAGAAGCGGGTCTAATTGAGACTTAAACTATAACTACTTTTACAAGCAAAAACATTTTATAGCCTTCCGTTCTCCGTGCCTTCCATCCTCCAAATGATTATGTGACTTTTAGGCATTTTAAGCTATACAAACATACTAGTATATTGATATATACATTCGACAAAATTTCAATCATAAACAATGTACTAAAGATATCTGCGTATGCCTATTCTGAGGCATTACGGCACAATCATATTTTCCAATCTCCCAATCATGCATCTACTCATGCATTTTAGGATTACGAAACTTCCTCCAAGACATTGTAACTGACTACAATGGTCTTTCCTACTTCCCAGACATTGTGAGATACAATGGTCTCATTCATTTTTCAAGACACTGTGAGATACAGTTGTCTCTATTACATTCTCAGACACTGTAAATCCTACAGTGGTCTCTATTACATTCTCAGACATTGTAAATCCTATAATGGTCTCATTTATTTCTCAAGACATTGTCGGTTGCACAATGATCTCTCATTTATTTCTCAAGACATTGTGGGTTACACAATGGTCTCTTCATCATTTCTCTAGACATTGTGGGTTACATAATGATCTCTCTATCATTTCTCAAGACATTGTCGGTTACACAATGATCTCTCCATCATTTCTTAGACATTGTGAGTTGCACAATGGTCTCTATTATTTCCTATACATTGTGAGTTACACAATGGTCTCAACTATTTCTCAGACATTGTGAGTTGCACAATGGTCTAATTCACTTCTCAGATATTGTAAGTTATACAATAGTCTCTAGAAATTATCTTATAAACTTTATATGATATTGTTTTACATGAAACCCGTCACAGTCTATCAATTTCCCTAATGGAAATACAAGAAATAGGATTTATAAAAGATAAACTGACTCATCATCTATAAAAGCTGAAGTTCAGCAACTTTCTCTACATTCATCAAAATTCTCTTCTGAAACCTTCATTGTTAAAAGTTCATGATTCTAGCCAAGTATAGACTATTTTAGATTACTTAAGATTTCCTTTCAACACGTATCTACCCATACTATCTTCTATGCAATGGAATGTGAAAACATAGGTTACAAGTCTTTTATGGCCAGGACTTGCAACTGGATGGTTTGATATCACCTTTGCTTAGTGGACAATTTCTCAAAAACTATGGACATATCACGAGTATACCTAATTTAGGTATTTGAAAAATTTATCGAACCTCGGCTAAATATAGCCTAATCACCTATATTTAACCTTGGGATAATGGAACATAGTCTGATTAACTATGTTCGACTTAAAATTTTCAAACACTGAGAATAGTTATACAAGGGTTATATTTAGGTTAATTTCCTACTTAAACTCGATAAACCACCAGAATTCATTAAAAGATCTAGAGACACGATAGTGTCTTACCACTCAAAAAATCTTAACACCTTATTTATACTACCTAATTTTATTTTTGAAATTTTCATACATGAGATAATCCGAACTACTATTTTGGGATAGTCATCAAATTTTCTCGTCATTTCTTAGAAGTACTAGCCTGATTAGGTTTCAAGGATATCATTCCGCCATATTCCTTTAAAATTCACTTTTGATTTGAAAACAAACTTGACATCTTTACCTAAGAATAATGGTAAACATACACTACTGATCTTCTAATCGTCAACATATCACATCATTATTCGAACCCCATTGTAAGTCAATATATAAAACTTCACAAGATCACGTTTCCTTCAAGCTTTAGTGGACATAAAAACTATACGATATAGCCTTCATCCCGAAACCACCTAAGACATGATCAACTTTGGAAATGGTTTGGATAACCACTTGACTCTAACAAGACTTTCCTACAACATCATTACAAACCATTTCACATCAACAATATCTTACACCTTTGATTAACAACAGTTACCCTAACAACAACAAAACTATTCCATTTGAGGCACTATATCGATGAAAGTGTTAGTTAAACATTTGCTGAATTAAGGTGTTTAGAGATCACCCACGAAACAACTAAGGAAACCATACAAATACAAATTAGGCTCCATGCCGCACACTATCACCAAAAACTCCATGTTAGAAATTAAGGTTTAATTGATAACCTCGATACAATAAGATATGATTCGTTTTGAGAATCGGGAAAAGCCAAACTTGAGGTATATTGGACTCTATAAGATTTTAACAAAACTCTTTAGGTGATCAACTTAAGCTACCACCAAAAACATAAAATGATACATAACACATTCTATGACTAGGAACTTGAGAACACAAAGATTAGAATTTGGCATATACATCCTCATTTTCCTAGACATTTCAACATCGGATAACACCCTTTGAATTCGGGACGGAATTCCCATTAAGGGGGTGAGACTGTAACCACCTGCATTTTTAGGTTACTTTTCATTTTCGAGAATTTACCATTCACTTTTACTATTTACAATCACTATTCATCTCGTAAAATTTTTAATCCACATTCTCGTAAGATAAATTATTTTAGTAATAACCTGAGAGTTCGACCATCGTTAGATCATTTTCGCAAAAGTTATTAAGTAAACATCGTTTTAAAAGTTTCGTTTTAGACGGTCCACCGTTTAAACATCACGCGCATAACGAAAATCAACTCGACAATTTTCGCATCGATAAATTTTTAGATCACTCATGATTAATTTGAGAATTTTTAAGATTTATTATTTTTAATATTACCAAATAAGCCCAACGCAGAACAAAACTAAACTTACGTTTTAAACAATTCTACTTACATCCGGGCTTAACGATTCACACTGTGTTTCTAATATGTTTGTGACACTTTTACATTTTGTGGAAAAGTCAAACATATTTCCCTCCTCCTTTGACCATAAAGGAATTAACCTTATACGTTCTACATTTCTGCTTAAATCGCGTAAATTTTAAACTTCACGAATAACTGTAAAGTTATCCCGCGTATGACGAAAACCAAAGTTTGACATCTCATATCACTTTTAGACTAATTTTAGTCTACTCTAAATAAATTCACGGTCGTTTCCTGAAATTTCGTTCTTTTACGAAACTGCGTATTACGCTGTTTTTTAGTATTTTCGACTTTAAGCAGCGTTTTTGCTCCCAATGAGACTTATCACCCATTTTATATTTTTATATGGAGTATAATGATGAGTCTCATCATTCCTACAAGTTTCGTGTTTTTATGATACCCGGTTTTACGTTTTATGGCTTCGGTTGGCATTTAACGGAACCAAAACTCACTCCGTAACCAAGATAATACCAAAACTAACCACCTAAGTCATCTTATCTTCACTTGGCCGACCTAAGGGGGGGGGAGTCATCATTTTGGTGGCAAAATCCCAACCATTGTTCCTTTAGATCATTACAAGTGTCCTAACTTAACCATGGTTAATATTTAACCCAATATATGGTTAACAAAACTTACCCTCCTATAAATAGCAAGTGATATGCATCCTAAGAACCCTCACAATCTGTTTTGGGTCGTTCATATCACAAATCATACATATCTTCCATCATTTGATCTATAAACTCCAAGTTTATGCAAGGAAGTTCCAAAGATCAAGCTTCTACATCAAATCTCTAGCAAGTTTAAGTGATCTTCTTGAGTTTAAATCCACTCAAGTCACTTAGTACTTCATCACCAACTCTTCAAGTTTGCAAGGGTGCCAAGGTGTGGAAAGCTAGCTCAATCCGAAGTCTTTCGCGATCAATCAAAGTCCTGTCCTTACTAAGTTACTCATTTCTTATTGAAAGCCAAAAGTTGTAAGCAACTTATCACCACCATCATCTCATCTTCATTATTCATAATCTTAACTATTTCATGCTATATATATAGTTACTATGTTGATTCATGATGTACATATACTCAATCAATTGTTTTAATTCACATATTGTCATAAAAGTAACAAACTAGTAAACTAGTCATATTCTACACATGTGAGACCATTAAAAACAGTAACATAAGGACTTTCTAACTTACATAATATGGTAGAAAAGATAAAAAGGTAAACATATCAATTTGAATCACCCAAAACGGACAAACGAGTCAAAAGTTATAAGCAAAAGAAGTTAGCGAAACCTAAACAAAGCGCCAATAGCTTGTTTTTTGAGTTCGCCATTTTAAAAATGGTACTTCTGGTCCGAATCATCAAAAATTTAAAACCCAAAAGTTGTCCGGAACGACGTTTTCCTTCAATCACAAAGAAGCTCGGACCTTGAAAACGCATAAATAGGCCAAAATCTTTTAAAAACAGAAACTAGCGTAAATATAGTCTCATAACTATACTTTTGTCACAACTAAAAGCAAACCAAGAGGCCTAATGGCCATAAGCCAAGACCACGGCTACGGCAAGGCCATGGCTAAAGCCTTAAGGCTTGTTTACCCAAGACCGTTAACTAAGGTGATCATATTTATGAAAACGACGAGAACTTGTAAAAAACTAGATACTTATTAAAAACATGATAAACTTATTTATATAACAATCTTCATTCAAAATCTATGTTTTATCTACTAAGTACTACAAAACTAGGGAGCTTCATGTGAGGGGTTTCATTTGAGTAAAACGTATCGACGAGTTCTTGGATTTACGATTTAAAGTGTCCTAGCTCTCTAACGTTCTTGCAATGACCTCTGAATTATGATGGCCCGAAGCGGTAGTAATGATATCTATAAACTAAATACGTTTTCACAACTAGACCATTTCTATAAATGACATACACAAATACCATGTACTACATCATGATCAACATAGAGACGTATATAGGATGGTTTATGTTTTCCTAAACATTATTCCAAACCTAAGTCGCAACATTCTATTTTAGGTTGCTCGTAGAAGTTCCCTACCAAGATATCCATCATTCTCACTATACATTTGCTATCATTTACTTTGAGGTGAGTTCATAGCCCCACTTTTTATTACTTAATTGTTTTACAAACCCTTGGGGGAGATACATGCTTTATCTTAAACCGAACACATTGCTTTCAAATTCTATACTTATCTGATTATTTTACTTGCACTAAGTTACGGCATTTGCCAATCTTAAGTCCCTAAATCATGAATCATTAATCACGAGTGAAGTGAGCTCGAATATTGTGGATAGATCTATCGGGATTGACGAATCCCGTTTGTTTGACCGTGATCCGGTAAATAAACGCACTATATTTGAGTACATCGTAAAACGGCAAATTTTACCTACTGGGGCATCTTACTATTATATGACAACAAGTTAACGCCTTGATTGCATGATGCTTAGTGAATAATAACTGTTTTGTTTTCAAAACATTGGTGTGAGTCTAATTAACGCACACTACCAATATAATGTGTTCAACCATTTAACAAACTCTATGAATTTCACTCAACCTTTGTGTTGACAATTTTAAGCATGTATTTCAGGTACATAATGTCGGAAGCTGGCACGGAAGAGTGGTATGTGCTAATACACATACCTTTTCATTATCAAAATAGACCCAAAATAACCAAGAAAGAGCCGTTTATTGCTAATATTTGTGGTTTTCTTGAGTTTGTGCTTGTGCAGGTACGAATATGTAAAAACACACAAAAAGGAGCCAAATCAGACGAAAATCCGAGCACGAGAGATTAAGAGAGCTAAAGATGAGCCGGAAGGTCAGAATTATGCATTTGTGAAGATTTTATTCTCCGAGGATGATTTTTGGAAGAAATAACCAAGTTTGAAGAATTGGCAAAAATGGCCCCTCAAGTTTCAACATTTGGCAAAAGTGATCCTTCAAGTTTCAAAAGTTGCAAATCAGCCCCTGGATTATTTGAAGAATGACAAGTGTAGTCCTTGGAAGATACTTTCAGAATTACACCTTTGGTCCCTTGGAAATCCGAATATACAACTTTGGTCCCTATGGTTGCCTTTGGATCAATATACTAGTCCAAATCCAATCCTTTTATCCTAAATCCAACAAAGCCTTCGGCCCAATAATAGAAACCACCCAATATAACACAACCAGGTTTAATATATCCGGATCCCATCCTTAACCCGGTACCCCTTTAACCCGATTCAAATAATATTAAACAATCCAAACGCGCCCAAACTTACCCTGTCTTCCCCAATCCAAACACACCCGTTTTTACCCACATCCCAAGCACCCAACCTCGTACTTAGCATCTTGGAAAAGCTTCTAGAGGCATCGACTTGTCGGATAGAATGCCAACGTGGACAAATGGAGAGCTCTCATTGGACGCGACACCTCAACATGTGAATTGGAGTGTGATTGGGGTGATGACAATGGAATGATTGAGTGGTGAGAAAGGACTTCTAGCATCTTCTCGATAAGGATCCCAAGCTCGCAAATCCAGCTATAAATACCCCTTGGCTCACCATTTTAGTGTGCATTTTTTCCCTTTAAATTCATCAATGTTTTGTGTATTTCAGTTTTTTAAGTAATGTTTTCTTAAAAGTTTTATGTAATCTCGCCCGTTTGTAATCTAATTTCAGTTTTAATAAAAGTTTTCAAGTTTCATTTTGATCTTGCATTTCACCATTTAAATACTAAATAAGTTTTTTAAAGATTGTAATAAGCTCATATAAGCTGTACATAGCTTTTATGAGCTTATTTTGTGCTTACTTGTGGTATTTCAGTCATTTACATTCACAAAAGGTTCATCAACGAAAGTCAACTGGTGCCTCATTTGGTTTAGAAATGGATATGGGTTGATTATGATGATGGATTTGGTTGTTGTTTGGTACTCTTGATTAGAATAGTACATTACTCGCCAAAATTTTGCTTGGCTTCAAGTAAGTTGTGATTCTTTCCATTTTCAAAACTGTCATTATATGCAGTCATGCTTATGGTCATTTTGGATGGTGTTGAATGCTTAAACTGATCTTGTTGTAGTCTTAGGATCTTATTTACGCTTATTTCCTGTTTGCATAAGTAGGTGTAGGATTAGTAGCTTATTCTGCTTATTAGAACATTTTAAGGAGTGTTTGGATTAGTATTCAAAACTGTGCTAAAGGTTAAAATGTTGGAGTAGATCAGTTGGTTTAGGCTTGTCTTAGTTTATTGCATTCATATCAATCATCTTATTGCATCCAAACACACAGAAAGTCAACATTAGCTTGAATCTGCTCTCATTCTCAAATCTGAAAATCAGGTTGCTATAATCCATCATATGGGTGTATAACTTGATAAGTGAGCTTGCATTGTTTTCATTTCATCATATTATATCATTTTCAGTTCAACATTTGATCTCAAATCTCAAATAAGTCAAATTTTCAAACTGTTTTCAAAAGTCAAAATCTGTCAAAACAGGTTTTCATCAAGTCTTGCAGCTTATGTGCAGTGCTTATTTTTGATAATTAGAAGCTCAAATTTGGTTTGTTAGCTCTTTGCTAGGTGGGCTTGAGTTCCACAATTCTGGTTTCCTTTTTAGCTTATTAGTGTAGCTTATGCATTAGCTTAAACTTGCCCTTTAGGCTGTTTGTTTTAGCAAAATCTCATAAGCTCATTTCTTGATTAGAGAATCATTAGAGGTTAGGAGTAGTGATAATTAGTTGCTTTAAGCCTATTTTAGCATAACTTAGCTTCAGTTACTGTTTGGTAGCTTATTTCATTGTTTAGCTTATTTTCATTAGCTTATTTGTAAACAGTTTGTACTACAGCTCTTATTTCTTCCACATAAGCTATAGATTTTATATTTTTCATAGTATTAGAATAATATTTTAGAATTTTCTTGAGTTTTTCATAATTTTTAGTCACTGATTAGTATTTTTCCCAATTTAAAACAGTTTTTAATCAATTTTAAATAGCTTTTATTGCAAATAATCAGAAAAAGTTCAAAAAAAATAATTTTTCAATTTTCCCAGTTTAAGAAAAATACAAAAAGCAAAAAAATAATTTTTCTAGATTTTTCCTAGCTTATTTTGTAATTTTTAGCCAATTAATTAGATTTAAATAGTTTTAAATTCGTAGAAAATAGAAAAATAATCAAAAAAATATAAAATAGTTTTGAAAATTCTCTTATGGTATTTTAGATTTTATAAAAATAGTTTCATATTTTTCCCTTTGATTTTCATAATTTTTAGTATTTTAAATTAGTTTTAATAGTTAAAAATTAGTTTTTAATTTTAATAAAATCCAGAAAAATCCTAAAAATTAGTTTTAATTCATAAATAGTTTTCAATTTGCATTTCTAGAGTAAAAGTAATTTTAGGCATTTTTAGGATAATATTTAGACGTAGTTGCATTTTATTTACGTTTCGTTAATTCCGTTTTAGTTAATTTCGCACTTAGGATTTCCTGTAGAATAGATTCCCTTAATTACTTTCCCTATTCCCGTAGTTTAATAAAATCAAAATCACAAATCAAAACATCGAGCATTAAATTCCAAACCAAAAACGACGTTGGCAATTCACGCCTCGTTGGGAAACGATTCGGGTTGACTAATCCGTATCAACGATCACACACGGGGTTTGATTTAATATTCTTTTTCCTAAAGGAATTTTGAATCTATCTTCGTGATTATTTTTGATATTGATATTGAGGTTTTATCCGTACACACATACCCTTAAGCCTTCATTATCAGCGAATCAGTGTCTGAACTGTTTTAAGTTTCTTACGGTTAGTCATTCACAAGTGGCTACCTTGTGTGAGATAACTTGACGGTTTGGCATTGTTGGCACTGTGAATCAAATTTTGGCGCCGCTACCGGGGAGGTTGTGTCACGACAATATCGTTTGAGGTTTGACGATTAGTGACTCGAGATCCTTCATTCGTGAAGTTACTATTTTTCTATAAATTAAAAAAGTAAAAAAATATTTTCCTTTTTCTTTTGTATATATATATATATATATATATATATATCATATTAAAAAATACAAAAAGATTTTCTCTTGTGTTTTTGCTAATAAATAGAAGACACCAATTATATAACATTCTCAACGGAGGTGTTATCATTAATAAGTTCCCGAACTTAAGATCAAAAACTTGCCTTTGTGTCGCTTGTGAATTGATTTATCTCTATCGGATAAACAAACTGTGTGGTGGGTATAAGGACGGCCTGACATTAAATTGCGGCTGAAAAGAAGCGGGTTTTAATAAGCTTCGCGCTGACCTAAAAAGCTTCTCCTTCGCTTGCGTTTGTCTTATAGAGGTGATTTATTCACTTGGGATTATTGGTTAAGTTCACTGTGTTTTGAATACCGTTCTCTTTTAATTGCCTTGGTTTTTGAAAGTGCATGCGCACTCGTTCTAACAACTACAAACCGATACGTGAAACCGCTACAATTCCGCTAAGGCGAAATAGACGTGCTCCATTAGTCGAACCCGAGATTCGAACTAATCAAACCCCGCCCATCATCGAAATGGCGGAGGACAACCGATCTATGCTAGAGCAACTCCAAGCACCCATCGAGGGTTATGGAGAAGCCATCGTCGTCCCGGCAATCGCTTGATAACTTTGAGCTTATACACGGATTGATAAATTTGGTTTCGTCAAGCCAATTTTACGGATTTGAGAGAGATGATCCTCATTCTCATATCCGACGATTCAACAAGCTCACGTCTACAATCAAGTACCGTAACGCTCCTAAGAGGCTATCAAGCTTCTACTCTTCCCATTTTCACTCGAGGGCTGCCCGATTTGGCTCGAGAAACTACCCCTCGATCGATAACCACATGGGAGAATTTAGTGTCAAAATTTGTGAACGAATTCTTCCCACCGTCTAAAACAACAAGCTTAAAAATGAAATAACAAAATTCACACAAAGATTTGATGAATCATTTAGTGAGGCATGGGACCGATTCAAAGATTTGCTTAGGCAATGTCCCCATCATGGTTTTACGGAGTTACACCAACTTGATACATTCTATCACGGTTTGAATGAGACTGATCAAGACTCTCTCAATGCCGCCGCTGGTGGTAATTTGTTGACCCGATCAACGAGAGATGCCTTGTTGATTATTGAGAACAAATCTAAAGTTCGTACCTCACGTAGCAAATCGCTTTGCCCGAGTGGGTGTTACACCATCGTCCTCGTCTTACGAAAATACGTCTAGCACCGATGCTAAGATTGATAAGCTTACGGACATGATTCAGGCTTTGGTTAAGATTAAGACCGCTAAGGTTAATTCTTCTCCACCCGCTCAAGTCAAAGCGGTGGAAACGACTTGTACTACTTGTGGTGGCCCGCACGCCTACTACAATTGTACCGCCACCGATGGAAATCCTTTCGAAGCTAATGTCGTAACCGGAGGTAACCAATACCGTTCTCAGGTTGAACCAAACCCTCGTGTTAGTAATCAAATGGGACCTCCGGGATTTTCTCAATCGAACAATCAGAATCGTTTTAATCAAAATCAAGTTCGTGGACCAAATGTTCAAAACCAATTCAAAACCCCACCAAATCAATACCCGAATCAAGGAGTCAATTACAATCAAGGATATCCAAATTCAAGCTATCAAGCTCTGCCTTTGCCTTCAAATGAATTCACGAATTACGTCAACACAACAATTCTACCATCAACACTATGCAAAATCAGATTACAAGTTTGAGGAACGAGTTTCAATCTTCGTTGACTAGACAAAGCAATGAGTTTAGGAATGAGATTCGACTTAAGAACAACAAATTGGATGCTTCGCAGAATAAACTTGAGAACATGTTGAATGCTTTTTTGTGTAAGATAAGTCAACCCTCGAGTTCGGGATCTCTTCCAAGTGATACCATTCCCAACCCGAAGGGTGAGTTAAAGGCTATAACCACACGGAGTGTTAAGGCTTATGACGAACCATCGTTTCCTACTCCGCTGGTGAGGGAGGAGGAACGAGAACCCGTGGTTATTGAAGAAAATGTGCAGCCTGCACCCGTCCCACCTCCGGTCATTCAGACTCGATTCGAACCCGATGTTCAAGACTACTCTCAAACCCTTACTTCCTTATCCGTCTAGACTTCAAGATCAAAGGATTCGTGATAAAACCGAAAACCAAATGGAGAAATTTGTTGAAATCATTCAATCCTTGAATTTTAACATCAGTTTCACCGACGCTTTACTCCTCATGCCGAAATTTGCCGCCATGATCAAAAATTTAGTGAGTAATAAGGAAAAGTTGGCCGAAATTGCAAAAACACCGTTGAATGAGAATTGCTCGGCGGTGCTCCTCAAGAAACTTCCCGAAAAGTTAGGAGACCCGGCAAATTTCTTATCCCTTGTGAGTTTCCGGGAATTGTGAAATGCTCCGCCTTGGCTGATCTTGGTGCGAGTATTAACTTAATGCCTCTTTCGATTTATAACAAGCTTTCTCTCCCGGATCTCACTCCTACTAAGATGACTCTTGAACTCGTAGACCGATCAACCTCTATTCCGAAAGGAATCGCCGAGGATGTCTATGTGAAGGTCGGACCACTACATTTTCCCGCCGACTTCGTTGTCGTTGACTTTGATGCTGATTCCCGAGTGCCGCTTATTCTCGGGAGACCTTTCTTACGAACGGGCCGTGCGATGATTGACGTTTATGAAGGAGAAATTACTTTACGATCTCATAAGGAAACCGTCTCATTTAACATTAACCATCCTTCGAGATACTCCTCCAATTATGATGATGCTTCTATTAATCGAATCGACGTTCTCGATATTGCTACGGAGGAGTATGCTCAAGAGCTTCTTGATTTTATGAGTGGTAATCCCACTATTCATTCTGAAAATATTGAACCATCTTCTGAGCCTATTATTGCCGATTCTTCCCCTCTTTCACTCCGTTCGAGGGAGGTGATTTCATTTTGGAAGAAATCGATGAGTTTCTTGTTGATGATGAATCGATTCCACCGGGAATTGATGATGGTGTTTATGATTCGGAGGAGATATCCGTTATCTTGAGCAATTGTTGAATGAAGATCCATTACCGTCACTCCCTCTGAAAGAGATCACGATTAACGAAATCAAAGAAGTACAAACGTCTAATGAAAATCCTCCGGAGCCCGAGCTCAAGGATTTACCTCCTCATCTTGAATACGCTTTTCTTGAAGAACCAAACAAGTTTCCAGTCATCATTGCTAAAAACTTGAAAGATGAGGAGAAGACCGCACTTTTGGATGTCCTTCGAAAACATAAAAATGCAATCGCTTGCAAATTTCGATATCAAAGGAATCAATCCTCGTTTCTGTACCCACAAAATCCTGATGAAGGATGATTGTAAACCCGTGATTCAACAACAACGTAGGGTTAACCCAAAAATTCATGACGTTATCAAAAAGGAAGTTCTTAAACTCCTCGACGCCGAAATCATTTATCCAATCTCCGATAGCTCATGGGTTAGCCCTATCCATTGTGTTCAGAAGAAAGGTGGCATGACCGTCATTGCCAATGACAATAATGAGTTGATTTCCACACGCCTCATCACGGATGGAGGGTGTGTATTGATTATCGAAAATTGAACGATGCTACTCGCAGGACCATTTCCGCTACCTTTTATGGATCAGATGCTCGAACGTTTAGCGGGGAATGAGTTCTATTGCTTCCTCGATGGTTTTTCTGGTTACTTTCAAATTCCGATTGATCCGCATGATCAGGAGAAAACCACTTTCACGTGCCCTTATGGAACGTTTGCTTACCGACGAATGCCATTTGGCTTATGCAATGCTCCCTGTACGTTCCAAAGGTGCATGATGGCTATTTTTCATGACATGATCGAGAAGTCTATGGAAGTTTTATGGACGATTTCTCGGTTTATGGAGATTCTTTCACTTCTTGCCTCTCTCATCTAGACCACATGCTCAAACGATGTGAAGACACCAACTTGGTCTTGAATTGGGAGAAGTGCCACTTCATGGTTCGAGAGGGCATTGTCCTCGGCCATAAGATTTCAAAATCTGGGATTGAGGTTGACCGAGCTAAAGTCGAAGTTATAGCTAAACTCCCTCATCCCACTACCGTCAAAGGTATTCGGAGTTTTTTGGGTCATGCCGGTTTCTATCGCCGTTTCATCCAAGATTTCTCTAAGATAGCCCGCCCTCTAACCCATCTCCTTGAAAAGGAAGCTCCGTTTATCTTCACCACCGAATGCGTTGAAGCGTTTAATATTCTTAAAAGAAATTAACCAAGCGCCGATCTTAGTTGCCACCGACTGGGATTTGCCCTTTGAGCTCATGTGTGATGCAAGTGATTACGCAATGGGGGCAGTCTTGGGGCAACGTAAGTCGAAACATTTTCAACCCATACACTATGCGAGTAAGACATTGTCCGAGGCCCAACACAATTACACGACTACAGAAAAGGAATTATTGGCCGTTGTTTATGCTTTTGAGAAATTTCGACCCTACCTTGTCTTGTCGAAAACCATAGTGTATACCGACCATTCTGCCCTTAAGTATCTTTTGGAAAAGCAAGATGCTAAGCCATGATTACTTCGGTGGGTTCTCCTCCTTCAAGAGTTTGATGTTACTATTCTTGACAAAAAAGGAGCGGAGAACCTTGCTGCCGATCACCTTTCTAGACTTGAGAATCCCCATCAAAGTGTGCTTGAGAAAAAGGAGATTACGGAAACATTTCCTCTTGAGACACTTGGGATGATTGCTAAGAAAGACCCGAATACCCCATGGTTTGCCGACTTTGCAAATTACCATGCGGGCAATTTCATTGTGAAAGGGATGTCGTCCCAACAAAAGAAAAAGTTTTTCAAAGATGTTAAGCATTATTTCTGGACGACCCCTACTTGTTTAAGATTTGTGCGGATCAAGTAATCCGGCGGTGTGTTCATGGCCAAGAGGCTCTTGATATTCTCAATGCTTGCCATAACGGACCCACTGGTGGCCATCATGGTGCAAGCTACACCGCTAAGAAGGTTTTTGATTCTGGATTCTATTGGCCTACCATATATCGAGATGCTCATGATTTAGTCAAATCTTGTGATTCTTGCCAACGTCAAGGGAAAATTTCGCAAAAAGATGAAATGCCACAAAATGCTATTCAAGTTTGCGAGATTTTTGACGTGTGGGGCATCGATTTTATGGGGCCATTTCCATCATCTAAGGGTAATAAGTATATCCTCGTGGCCGTTGACTACTTGTCTAAATGGGTTGAAGCGGCGCCCCACCAATGACGCCTGAGTGGTTGTTAAGTTTCTGAAGAACTTGTTTTCTCGATTCGGAGCACCTCGTGCTATCATCAGTGATCGCGGTACCCATTTTTGTAATGAACAATTTGCTAAAGTTATGGCTAAATATGGAGTTACCCATCGTCTTTCTACTGCGTATCACCCGCAAACGAGCGGACAAGTTGAGGTCTCCAATCGTGGTTTGAAAAGAATTTTAGAAAGGACCGTAGGAGAAAATCGAGCTTCATGGGCCGATAAGTTAGATGATGCATTATGGGCTTTCCGCACCGCATACAAGACACCCATTGGGTGCACCCCATTTAAGTTGGTGTATGGAAAAGCTTGTCACTTGCCCATCGAGCTCGAACATAAGGCATTCTGGGCCTTGAAACATGCTAACTTTGATCTTAAGACCGCGGGTGATCACCGGAAAGTTCAATTGAATGAATTAAATGAGCTTAGGGATCAGCTTTACGAGAATTCTTTTATTTTCAAAGAGAAGACTAAGAGGATTCATGATTCTAAAATCAAAACCGCGTTTTCAACGTTGGTGATCAAGTTCTCCTCTTTAACTCTCGCTTGAAGATATTCTCGGGCAAACTCAAAACCCGTTGGTCAGGACCATTCACCGTTGCTCAGGTTTTCCCTTATGGAACGGTGGAGCTTTCTCAACTCGATGGCCCTAATTTCAAAGTGAATGGCCATCGTGTGAAACATTATTTTGGAGGGAACATCCCATCTATGGTTGTCCCGGATCTCCAAACTTTCCCTAAGGACAATTGAATTCGGGGATCGAGTCGGCTAGCGACTCGGTAACCAAAAACGAAGCGCTTCGTGGGAGTCACCCCATGCTTATCCATCTATCTTCTTTCTATTTTCTAATAAGTGACGCGAAGGGGTCTGCCTCTTCGATTTCTCGTGTTTGGTTGTTTGTGATGTTGTGTTTAGGATGTTCCCGATATGAAGACTCTCGTGCTTGAATTTTGTCATTTTCTCTACTCGAGTTTCATGATCGATGCTGATGGAAATCCGATATCCTAATCTTATCGACTAACGTTTATCTTCTAGCATACTTAATAAACGGCTTTTAGATTTTCGTTGATACCCTTGCTTTTAAACATTGAGGAAAATGTTTCGTTCTAGTCTGGGGTAGGGTAATCTTCGATTTGATTTGACCGCACTTGCTTGTTTTTTGTCGTGTACCCTCGCAACCCCGTTTTTCCTTAGAAAATGAAAAAAAAAATTGTGCTATAACCGAGAAAATTTAAAAAAATTTGAAGCTTTTGTTAAGTCTTTTTGATTGAAAAGTTTGCTAGTCTCTTAGATAAGAAGCTATAAAATGCGAATTCTAGCTCACAAGGCCAAGATTTTGCAAGTTTCCCTGAGCGATTTTAAATATGCATGACTTAATTTCATTAGACGAAGCATTTGCTAAGTTAATATATGTTTTGACACCTTGTTGACTTTCATTTGGTGAGAGTAGGAAAAGAATTCTGACTTGACCGGGCGTGTTGAGCCCTAGCTTGTTCCCTTAACCATAGATAATCTAAAAATTATCGGCTAAGCATCCGCGGATCTCATTATTTGGGATTTTAAATTTGCGGAGATCGAGAAATGATAGAGTTGTTTATGAGTTTAGATGCTAAGCGTGGAGTAGTTGGTTCTCTTTAGAGCCCATCGAAGGTACTTATGGCTTTTTGTTCCCACAAAATTGTTTCACCCCATATCTGTTAAACAATAATTAGAGATGTTGAGTTTTTGGCGATAGTTAGTTCTTTATCTTCTTAAAAGAATCTTTGTTTTAAAAATTGGGTACACATCAAGGATCCGTAATAAATAAGCAATAAGTGATAAGTGAAAAGTAATAAGTAAAGTTATGAGCTGCGGTGTCGAGATCGGACCCTTAGATCTTTAGCCGGGATTGAGTGAGGTCTTAGCCTAGCCAGCCGGGATTCTCATTTCATGAAGCCTATAGTCTTGGAATTACCCCGTGAAGCTCCGTAGTTCATGGCTCATATAAGCAAAAGTATAAGTAAATAAAAAAAAAATAAAAAATAAAATTGTTGTTGAAAAATGTTGAAAAAGTCAAAAATATAAGTGAATAAAAATTTCCTTGATGTGGACCTCATTTTTGGACAATGGTTCTTGAGAGAAGGCGGATAACTAATTATCGACTTAGCTTTATATTTTTATCAGAATAAAAGTTATCGAAACGAGAATTATGAAGAAATTCATGTCTCACAAAAATAAAAAAATATAGAGGAAAATAGGAAAATGGGAGCAAAAGGTAATTACACAAGTAACTTCCATGGGTAGTGTTAGCATCTAGAGTCATATTTAACAATGATTTCGATTTTACGCTTAGTTTGGGACTTGTGAAAAATCAGGGACGATGTATTCTATCCGTATGGTCACTTCACGCTGTGTTGTATTTTCTACTCCGTGATCCTAACATGTCGTTTGAAAAATGTTGGAGTTATTGATCGACACGAAAGTTCAACAAACCGTCATTCATAATCGGAATATGCTTAATCGTAATATCTACATGTGAGTTGAGAGGTAAACGGGGCGTTTTTAGAATTAAGGCTTTCTTAATCTCTTTTGAGGAATCTTTGCTACTTCTTCATAGGTTTAGTAGAAAGAGATTGAAATCCTTGGTTTTAGAAGCGTGAGTTGATTGCATTGCGTGAGGACACGACAATGGTCTCGTCTGGGGTATTTTGGTATGTGCTAATACACATACCTTTTCATTATCAAAATAGACCCAAAATAACCAAGAAAGAGCCGTTTATTGCTAATATTTGTGGTTTTCTTGAGTTTGTACTTGTGCAGGTACGGATATGTAAAAACACACAAAAAGGAGCCAAATCAGACGAAAATCCGAGCACGAGAGATTAAGAGAGCTAAAGATGAGCCGGAAGGTCAGAATTATGCATTTGTGAAGATTTTATTCTCCGAGGATGATTTTTGGAAGAAATAACCAAGTTTGAAGAATTGGCAAAAATGGCCCCTCAAGTTTCAACATTTGGCAAAAGTGATCCTTCAAGTTTCAAAAGTTGCAAATCAGCCCCTGGATTATTTGAAGAATGACAAGTGTAGTCCTTGGAAGATACTTTCAGAATTACACCTTTGGTCCCTATGGTTGCCTTTGGATCAATATACTAGTCCAAATCCAATCCTTTTATCCTAAATCCAACAAAGTCTTCGGCCCAATAATAGAAACCACCCAATACCCGCCCAATATAACACAACCAGGTTTAATATATCCGGATCCCATCCTTAACCCGGTACCCCTTTAACCCGATTCAAATAATATTAAACAATCCAAACGCGCCCAAACTTACCCTGTCTTCCCCAATCCAAACACACCCGTTTTTACCCACATCCCAAGCACCCAACCTCGTACTTAGCATCTTGGAAAAAGCTTCTAGAGGCACTGACTTGTCAGGATAGAATGCCAACGTGGACAAATGGAGAGCTCTCATTGGACGCGACACCTCAACATGTGAATTGGAGTCTTTGTGATTGGTGGTGATGACAATGGAATGATTGAGTGGCTGAGAAAGGACTTCTAGCATCTTCTGATAAGGATCCCAAGCCTGCAATCCAGCTATAAATACCCCCTTGGCTCACCATTTTAGTGTGCATTTTTTTTCCCTTTAAATTCAGTCAATGTTTTGTGTATTTCAGTTTTTTTAAGTAATGTTTTCTTAAAAGTTTTATGTAATCTCAGTTCCGTTTGTAATCTAATTTCAGTTTTAATAAAAGTTTTCAAGTTTCATTTTGATCTTGCATTTCACCATTTAAATACTAAATAAGCTGTTTTAAAGATTGTAATAAGCTCATATAATCTGTCCATAGCTTTTATGAGCTTATTTTGTGCTTACTTGTGGTATTTCAGTCATTTACATTCACAAAAAGGTTCAGTCAACGAAAGTCAACTGGTGCCTCATTTGGTTTAGAAATGGATATGGGTTGATTATGATGATGGATTTGGTTGTTGTTTGGTACTCTTGATTAGAATAGTACTGTTACTCTGCCAAAATTTTGCTAGGCTTCAAGTAAGTTGTGATTCTTTCCATTTTCAAAACTGTCATTATATGCAGTCATGCTTATGGTCATTTTGGATGGTGTTGAATGCTTAAACTGATCTTGTTGTAGTCTTAGGATCTTATTTTTGCTTATTTCTCTGTTTGCATAAGTAGGTGTAGGATTAGTAGCTTATTCTGCTTATTAGAACATTTTAAGGAGTGTTTGGATTAGTATTCAAAACTGTGCTAAAGGTTAAAATGTTGGAGTAGATCAGTTGGTTTAGGCTTGTCTTAGTTTATTGCATTCATATCAGTCATCTTATTGCATCCAAACACACAGAAAGTCAACATTAGCTTGAATCTGCTCTCATTCTCAAATCTGTGAAAATCAGTTGCTATAATCCATCATATGGGTGTATAACTTGATAAGTGAGCTTGCATTGTTTTCATTTCATCATATTATATCATTTTCAGTTCAACATTTGATCTCAAATCTCAAATAAGTCAAATTTTCAAACTGTTTTCAAAAGTCAAAATCTGTCAAAACAGGTTTTCATCAAGTCTTGCAGCTTATGTGCAGTGCTTATTTTTGATAATTAGAAGCTCAAATTTGGTTTGTTAGCTCTTTGCTAGGTGGGCTTGAGTTCCACAATTCTGGTTTCCTTTTTAGCTTATTAGTGTAGCTTATGCATTAGCTTAAACTTGCCCCTTAGGCTGTTTGTTTTAGCAAAATCTCATAAGCTCATTTCTTGATTAGAGAATCATTAGAGGTTAGGAGTAGTGATAATTAGTTGCTTTAAGCCTATTTTAGCATAACTTAGCTTCAGTTACTGTTTGGTAGCTTATTTCACTGTTTAGCTTATTTTCATTAGCTTATTTGTAAACAGTTTGTACTACAGCTCTTATTTCTTCCACATAAGCTATAGATTTCATATTTTTCATAGTATTATAATAATATTTTAGAATTTTTTTGAGTTTTTCATAATTTTTAGTCACTGTTTAGTATTTTTCCCAATTTAAAACAGTTTTTAATCAATTTTAAATAGCTTTTATTGCAAATAATCAGAAAAAGTTCAAACAAAAATAATTTTTCAATTTTCCCAGTTTAATAAAAATACAAAAAGCAAAAAAATAATTTTTCTAGATTTTTCCTAGCTTATTTTGTAATTTTTAGCCAATTAATTAGATTTAAATAGTTTTAAATTCGTAGAAAATAGAAAAATAATCAAAAAAATATAAAATAGTTTTGAAAATTCTCTTATGGTATTTTAGATTTTATAAAAATAGTTTCATATTTTTCCTTTGATTTTCATAATTTTTAGTATTTTAAATTAGTTTTAATAGTTAAAAATTAGTTTTTAATTTTAATAAAATCCAGAAAAATCCTAAAAATTAGTTTTAATTCATAAATAGTTTTCAATTTGCATTTCTAGAGTAAAAGTAATTTTAGGCATTTTTAGGATAATATTTAGACGTAGTTGCATTTTATTTACGTTTCGTTAATTCCGTTTTAGTTAATTTCGCACTTAGGATTTCCCGTAGAATAGATTCCCTTAATTACTTTCCCTATTCCCGTAGTTTAATAAAATCAAAATCACAAATCAAAACATCGAGCATTAAATTCCAAACCAAAAACGACGTTGGCAATTCACGCCTCGTTGGGAAACGATTCGGGTTGACTAATCCGTATCAACGATCACACACGGGGTTTGATTTAATATTCTTTTTCCTAAAGGAATTTTGAATCTATCTTCGTGATTATTTTTGATATCGATATTGAGGTTTTATCCGTACACACATACCCTTAAGCCTTCATTATCAGCGAATCAGTGTCTGAACTGTTTTAAGTTTCTTACGGTTAGTCATTCACAAGTGGCTAGCTTGTGTGAGATAACTTGACGGTTTGGCATTGTCTGCATTGTGAAATCAAAGAGCGAGGACTAGATCAAGATGGCTATAAATTTTATTATCATTCGAAAAATAATTTAATGTATTTTGTAAACTTGGAACCATCTGGGACCTCATTTTTGTAAACTCTGATATTTATTTAAATCGAATGATAAATATTTTAAAACGACTCCATTAGAGTTCGTTTTCTATTATTATGACTGTTGTGCCATGAAGTAACACCCAGTTTGAATTCCGCTGCGTATCACGAAATTGGGGGTGTTACAATTGTTGGGATCACTTGTAACTACTATTTTAATTTTTAGTCGTTAATATGTAATAGGTTGCTTAATTAAGGCCTACATCTTTGTAATTAGTGCAAGGCTTATGTAGTAAGCCCATAGGCCTATGCTTAGGCCCAAACAAACAAAGAAAGGACTATAATTGTTACCCTGTCTCCCTTGCCTATAAATACCTTGTAAACTCTCATTTGAGAGTGTTGGTTCTTTCATAATTAAGCATAATCATTCCTTATTTACGTGTGTGTGAAAGTTCCATCCATCTCTCTTCTCTCTCACGTTCTACTCTACATCTAAACATACTTGTGTTCATATTATGCTGACCTAACAAAAACAATACAAATGATAATAATATAAGGGGGAAATTGACACTAAAATATTATGACCATTTGATGTTATCAGTAAGCTATGGCACTAAATCTCAAAAAGAGTGGCCCGGTTTAAATCCAAAGGGACCAGCTGCAAATTATGTACTTTGTAATGTTTAATTACATCTTGAAGAAAAGAAGAAAAGGGCACTCTAATGCCCCCTTGCAAAAAATATTCCATGTATAGGCCAATCGCATCCTCCGAAAATTTATTCATTGTCATGTCCTCCGGGGGAAGCCTCGGATGCAAGTCCGAAGGAACTGCAGATTCACTAACGGCCCATGATAACCCACGTTCACTGATCTTTGAAGTATATATATGTACATCAAACTTTGCCTTTACTTATTCTGTTATCAATTTGGGATTTGCCCCTTCCGGAACCTCCTCTTCAACGTGATCCGATACAGGCGAAGTTGACATGATGGATCCCAAGAAAAAAGGTATAGCCAAGCAAAATAAACGGAAAAATAAAAGCATGGTAGAGCCGAAATACCTGGGGAAGAAAAGAGCTTGTGAAAAATGTACAGTGGTAAAACAAGGAAAAAATGAACTATTTATAGGCAAGAAAAGCAGCAGTGCAAAACGTCGTATCGTGTCAGATGCTGACATGGCACGCTATCAACCATGTGATACAGTTTGCATGAACACACGTCATGATCTCGAGTCCCAATGAAAGAAAGGTGGCTTTTTTAACTCAGGGTAATTATGAATTTTGTCACCACATACATTACGCCAAGCCCATCAAGGCCCAACGTGCCAAACACTACGGGAAATCAAAAATTAAAAAACGAAAGGCAAACTAAGTATCACATCATCAACATACCTAATAATATGATAGTGGTGGGGCATGTTGGCGTATGTGGCCGAATGGCCCAAACCGAACCATCCATGCCAGATACACACTCTATATTAGCCGAATGGCCCAAACCAAATGACCCGGTTGCCGAAAGATCAGAAAGGCACCAACCCCGGACAACCTCGAAGCTTCGGCTATGATTTGACCAAAATGGCAAAGGACAACGTCTAGGAACTTGGGATAGCTTGGACAGACAGCAAAAGGGAGAAACGTTGGACTTTGCCGCCTAAAAATGTCATAGTCACCACACGTAATCAATAGATGAGGACAAGAAAATTCTAACTATAAAAGGCTCAATGCAATATTCACATGGTATGACTTTTTACCCATTTTTACTCATACCTAATTTCTCTCTCTATAAACTTATTCTCATGCCGGAGCTTGGTCTTAGGATAAAACCCAAGACAAGGCTAACGCGTGCTTTCTTTGTGTAGGTATCCGAAGGACCCCTCAACTGATCGTCTGAAGGATCCTCTTGCTTGTTTGGAGTAAGTACGGAAATTTACTTCAACACCCGACATTGAACAATGAGGGTATTCGCAGCAATCACGCATTGTCTCGTCAAATATCAATTTGATGTCAAATTAATAAAACTATTGATAATAAAAAATAAAATCAGCCATCGTCGTCTCCTACATCCTCATCATTGCCGATTATGTCACCGGTGATGGTGATGATGTATGGCATGATTCCTACGTCATCACTCGAAGAAATCAATTACGAGCAAAATAAAACATAATGTCCCCAGTCCGAATACGATATCATTCAATATTGGTTCAACTGGTTTCCTTCGGAGTTTCCGATGCATTTGAGTGAATCAATACAAGCTTACGATATTTCCGTATGTCCTTTTACTTATGGTTTTCATATTGCTCCTAAGTTTGTTATGTTATTGGGTTTCATATTGGTTTCGAATCAACAAAAATGTAAGGTAATTTATTTTGTAGTCGTCGAAATCATGACGTTGGAACACATAAAATTCCTTTAAGTGATTATGGTGAAGGAGTTAGCATTGAGGAGGATAAAGTCTATGAGGACGTTGATGATGACGCAGACGATGAGGCTTCTTTTTTCAAAAACAGAAGGAAAACAGTATCAATATTATGTTAATTATTTTTAAAAAGACATACCTTGTTAATTAATTTTTGTAAATGCTATGGTGAACTAAAAAACTCCTCTCTTAAGCTACAATCGCGAATGTTCTCTACGGTCGCATGTGATTAATGTGTATGCCAAAATACTTGAAGTGCACATCCAAAAGGTGAAGACGTTGAAACCTCGAAATGAAAGACCGATAATCCAAAGTTGTTTGATACCTTAACCACGTAACACTAAAACCACAAGATATGGGCGAATACAAGAAGACGGCTAAAACAATCTACCAAGGAAGTCTCTTTTCGGCTTGCAATGCAACACCAAAAGATGAACATGTTGAATTATAGTTGTCAGGATCCCGATCCTGATCTTAGGATCTTACGATTTTACGATACTGCAAAGCAAAAACGATCCGGATCCTACATAGGATCTTTGCAGGCTTAAGATCTTATAGGATCCCGATATTTACCATACGATCTTACGATCTAATGCGATCCGAACTTACTTTTCTCGAATTACAAACTAAAAAACTACAAATTTATGGGTTGTTTGTTTGTAGAATTCAAAAAACAACATGTTAATCTTTTTAAACATTTTATAATCATAATTTAGAACAACATTTATATGAAACATTCATAGTATTTTATGGTTATAATGTATTAGAATTTGTAGATTTGTATAAAATTACATAAACTATTAAGAAATAACATTAGAGTAGGATCTTAAGATCCCAATCCAATCTTACGATCACGATTTTGCAAAGACGAAAACGATCCTAGGTAGGATCCCGATCTTGACAACCTTGACTGTTGAAACCTCCACGTGAATGGGCAAAAAATCAAAGGGAGGTCCTGCTACAACATCTGTCGAACACCACTACCACAAGTAACGGAAAACGCATTGCACTTTGAATTGGATTCGCCTTTGACCAAAACTTAAAGTTGAAAGTCCTACATGACATATATTCACGAGAAGCCACAAACCAAAACAAGTCATCAAGAACACATCTCACCGGAACCATTTGTCATTCATGGGGAGGAAATCCAATTTGACGCATAAAACGGAGGCTAACCAAGGCAAAGAGAGATTACAAAAGCCGAGTATCCTTTGGAGACAAAAGATTTGATATATACACGTCCAACTTTGCCCCAGCTCACCTCATAACACCCAGTTAGGCTAACCATTGCTATCTCAGCTGCTATAGCTTATTTATACCAATTGATATAAAATACACATGTGGATAAGAAAAGTGCACATATCTTAGTTATGAAACTGCAATGTAGGAAGAAAAATAGGTTGCTTGAATCCAACAAACAAATCAGATCCAACTGAATAACAAATAAATGAGTAACTGAGTTTATTTCACCAGTAAAACACCCACTATAACTATTTAAATAATCGCACAGGAAGTTGATGTCATTAGATAATCAATATTTATCTTTCAAAAAAAAAAAAAAAAAGATAATCAATATTTAACCATGTTTCCTACATAGTACTAACACAACACCATGTAGTTCTATAACCGTATCAATGAAGCACCCCCGAATACATAATCCAGTTGCAGATTCTTTTTTTCTTGGAAGCATTTGCGTATATACACTCGCTGTCAGCATTATGGTGCCAATGGAGAGAAGACATCTGTCTTAAAGTCCTCAATGAAATCGTTGGCCGGTGAAATCCATATTGTAGCAAGTAGGATTGCAAGGATATGGGCAGTCAATATATTTTGATACTTTGCGGTCAAAAAACCAATCACCAACTGATTCTGCAATAGTCTATTCAACCAGAAACAAAACAGCAAGTACTTATAAACCAGCTTTGTAGAGCAGTAATAACTTATTGTTAGCAGGTGCGGAAAATGCCATGTTCTGGTAATAAGACTTTTTTATGCTTGATTTGGTATTTATACTTTGTTGGTGTACAAGAACACACAGCTACCAGGTGGTGCGCGAAGTAATTTTGGTGGTATACATATCACAGATCATCTCTCTATCATAATAATCATCTAAATCTTTGACTAAAACAATTTAGGACATAATTTTGGTGGTTTACCATTTGACGCTGATATCGTGCTATGTGGTTTGCATAAGTAATATTTAGCTGTGTGATCACTGATCACACTAGTCTTCTTGTGGGAGAGATTTACCCTTTCAAGTTTGTGAGGAGGTGGATTTCGGATACCAAGGAAAAAAAAGGCTCAGGGTGACTTTCAACCCACACAACCATTTAATCAGTTCCCCTTTTAGCCACCTTTTCTTAATTGACCCATTTAAGATGAAAGAAAACCCACATCACCCCCCTTGTGAGTAATTAGGTTGTCACCCCTAAGAAAGCGTGTATGTCATTGATCAGTTAAATGTTCGTTTGAATTGAACCCGATATCAACTGAATGAAATATAAACTACACAGTTCGTTACCTACTGGTCACCATGTCAACAGATGATGAGGCATCAAATTGTATAAGCAAACAAAACAAGAATGACAAGTGTTTAAAGCAAATACATATTTTGTTAGTAGATACTCGATGTAATTAGGGTTTTTCCTAGGCAATCTCTAAAAAAATTAGATTAGGAAGGCAAATATTCACTCTATTATGCCACCAATACCTCATCATCATCATCAACAACAACAACAACAATACCCAATCCCAATCCCAATCCCGTTGCTGCGGTGGGGTATGGGGGAGGTAGGATGTAGAAATTCATACCCTACCCTGTTAGAAATTGGGTAAGGGTTGTTATGATAATCTTCTTAAATTGTGTATGTCCCCTTTCCGAATAACGATCTCGACCCTTTAATTCTTGGGGATAACAGAATCCTTTTCAAGAACACTAGTTTCTAGGCACAAGAGAACTAAGGGCCTGTTTGTTTAGTTTATTTATTAAGTCATGTTAAATTAAAGTGTCTGTCTAGATATACGCTGTTTGTTTCTAGATGAATAAATGGTTGTTTGTTTTGTGTGGTTGAATAAAATGTCTGAATTAGAAAAAATTACTGTTATACCCTTTTATTTGAAATAAAGTTAAGAAGTGGGAGGGCAAATATATAAAATTAGGATAAAATGAATGGACTTAATTTGTAGGCACTCATCTCCTTGGCTTTTTCTAGAAGGTCAGATGTTAGTTTTAAGCACTAAACAAACATCCATTTAATGACTTAATTAACTTACCTATTTTACAATTAAGACACATTAAGTTGTTATCAAACACTACCTAAGCCAAACAAAGAGATTATGTTTTTTTTTTGAGTAAAGGGTTACCCCGATAAAGTATATTAATCACAAAGAGATTATGTTAGTTTTTCGTGTGTTCAAATGAGACCAAGTAATCTGTTATTAAAGAGATAGAACTTGACAGTTATAGGGTGGTTAAAAATACCCCTCGACCCCCTCCCGCTCACTTGGACCCTGCAAGGGGCGGGACCCACATGACCTCCGCGTCTTTGTCATGGTCGGAAACATATTAGCTCAAACGATGTGCACTCCACACTTCCTTAACTCGTGTTCGAGCTTAATATGAAATCTCATTGGGCTTTAGTAAATCACAATCACCTAAAATAGTTGATGACACTAAAATCACCATCATACCCGAGGGTAGGGACCCTGCTTTAGGAAGACCTCCGGCACCACCTATACCTCATATATGTAATATGTCACAACTGAGACTTGAACCCACAACCTGGTTGACGGGTCACTCGCATTGATTCCTTCGAGATCGATGTGTTGTTGGAAGAAACGGAAACAGAGGGAATGTCGGCTCGTTCTTCAGTGGCGCGCCTTCTCTGGGAACCCGCCATAATATTCCTACAGAAGTTACCACCAAGACCTTTCATCCTAATATCATCTACTGAGAAAGGGGCAACTTGTAGGATAGATGATTCAGGAACAATCTACATAGCTCCTATTTTTACGTTGAACTAATCTGACATCATATAATAATTAATTAGGTTTTATATGCCCTAACTAAACTTATTGAGGGTGATTGTCATCGTGCAAAGTGCAAACCATGTGGAAACTATCTGAGAGCCTATATTCATTATGCCAGCATAGGGTAGTCTATATACTGATGAAGCTTATCGAGTTTTGCATTTTTGCCCAGCCTGCCAAATATGGAATCACCACTATGTGATCATTTTCACTCGTCCAATACAATAATGTCATAACAATTCCTCTAAAAGGATGTGTTCTATACAGTCTATGCTTCGTTCTACTTCACACATAGACCCATGTATTGAACTCCAGAACATCAGGGTTTCCCTCAAGAATGATATGAGGAAGAAATAGTTAACTTTGTTAGAGCAGTGATAATATTTCATAGATTTCGATTTTGATTTGTAAAAGATTAAGCAGAATACATACTTTATATATTGATAATTGTCATACTCACAAGATTTAATAGATATATATCACATTACCTTATTATTTATTCTGGGAGAATTTGAAGCATGCCATGTTTCAGATATCCATGTTTGGCAATGAATATAGCAAGAATTTATAAACATTCCCCCATCCTTCTTTTGCTGAAATTCTGACACCGCCTTCAGGAATGAATTTCGGAAGCCTGCATATGATAAACACCTTCATTCGTATATGTTAGATCTTATAAAAAAAACCTTATGTTTGAACCTAGCCACAATGCTTTAATAAACATGATACAGATAATACCTTGTAGTACTTGAATCTGTTCAGGATCACAAAGTTGAATACTGAGTTGACATTTATACCAGCTATCACGCGGATCTAATGGACCAGGTACCAAAATGTTTTTTATCTGTTAATAAAAGAAACAAAGAGTAAATTTACATAAGAAAAGGCAAAGAAAACATCCAATGGGAAATCAATATATTACATTACGTATACCTGCCAAAAGTCATAAGTTGGGTTGACAAGGAAAACTGGTGTCTTGGTGTTTTCTACTATTTGTTGAGGAAAGAAACACTGTAGTTCAGTTTATACAAGACGTTAATATCACAGAACAGGATCCAACATGAGTGATTGTAGTGTGACCTTGTAATGCTCACAAGGGAAATTTCCAATTTCATAAATTACAGTAAAAAAATATGGCACCTTGGATGGCTCCATTTTGGATACGCATTCCTTTTTCAAGCTTCCGGCTGCACCCTATGATCATCAAACATGTCAGATGAACATAATGCTAACTTATTAGTTTTAGTTTCAATATAAAACTGAAGAATGAGGAGGCCAAATAAACACTGTTAAAATCTTGTGTGATTAAGTCAATAATAAAGTGGCAAACCTGGAGTTTGACGACATCATTGTAAAATGACTGGAAAGTGGCCGTACCAGCAACGTTTTTCCTGAAATTTAAAAAAAATAAAAAATGATATATAATTTCTTAACCTTCAAGAGTATTTCCAAGTAATATATACGCTTATCAGGCTTCTATCTGTCGAATATTATATGCACAACAATTACCAAGAAAAAGAACAGAAGATTGACACTAAAAAGAAAAAGAGAAACCCCTTCCGAAGATTGTTGGTTCCAGAATGAAAGCTAATATGAACCTCCCCCTTCTAGTAACTACACACATGCATATACATTAACATATACATATGCACACAGGATATACAAATAATAATAGTATGAAGTGTACATAACTAAGACTGAAGAGTTAATTAAACTAGATGTTTACGAAGTGATAAGTCCTCAGATCCTGAACTAATTTTAAAATGCACAGATGTCTACAAAAATTATTATGGTTTCCGAACTCTTTGGCTGACTAATGTAAATAATAAAAATAAGAGAGAGCTAGGCTCCCTCCCTCCCTTTTATGAACACATAAAATATGCGGAAGAGAGAGAATAAACTCTATTAACTATTTTCACCATTACCACAGCGAAATCAGAATTTTAAATTTTTCTAGTTAAGGCAAACAGGTAAAATAATATAGCAGCAAGTGTATTCATCTATAGGTAAGTTTTTTATAACATTAATAAAAAACTGTAGGTTAAAGAATGGAAGGATGAAAAACTAATGTAAATAGATACCAACACAGAAGAAGAAATAAATTAATGGTTATTGTAGAACAACATACTCGTTAAGAAAGAAACCTGCATCAGATAAACACTTGACTTTAGCATCCTTTGGCATAATTTCTCTGAAGTCATCACAGTGGATGAGCGTTGCTAGTCCCCCAGCTGAGCAACCAGAAAGAAGAGCCTGTGAAGTTATTAACAAGAAGCTTCTCAGGCAATGGTTATTACAGGTCAAAGAAAACTTTCCTTGAAGGGTAATTACGATGTCAAATGACCTAAAAGATAAAATCCCGTTGAACAGAGGACCCAACAATTGCAGTATATTCAGGATAAAAGGTTACTTTTTGCATCCTCCTCATGTATTTTACTTTCTTTACTTTTGGCCTACCTCAATTGTTCAGGATATAAGTTTGTGTTGATAGAGTTGTTATAGTTCTAGTAATCTAATATTCCACCAGAGTGTAAACAATTACATAAATGTGTGTACCTCTTGCGCGTTAGACAATCCAATTGACAAGAGTTCCTCCATCATTGCTTCCCAGATGAGTTGACCTCTGAAGAAAAGTTTAGTATCATTCTGTAGCAGTATTAAAACAGGCAAAACCTTTATACAGACTAAACTGACATGCTTGAATAGATATTTCCAACATAGAAAAAACTAACCTTTTGTTCACTTTCGGGGTGCCCGGCAAAAGACGCGCCATCACAGTACCGTATCTTGACCTTGTTCCAGTTATAAAAATCTGAAGAAGAAATGAAGCATTAGATGCTAAAATAATGACTAACCAACAATTTTTTGGATCAGTTAATGATAAAACCAAAGGATAGTAGACCCGTGTGATACAAAGAGTTGCAGATTGTACAATTAAACGTTTGCCAAAAAGAAACTGTATCGCGTTTGCTTTCTGAAAAGCAAAGCTAAGGAAACAAACCCAGAAACAGGAATAAAATAAAGCAGAAACATGAAGGGCATACGTCAGCTAATAATTCATTTTAGTTCACTTTAGGCAATTTTCTATTATATCACTGAATAGTACATATCTTTTCTCCAATCTGAAGGTTGGAAGTTAATCATTCAACAGGGTTTGAACTCCAAGCAAACAACCATATACATATGGGCCCACTCATTTGCTGACAACTGCAATCACTTTGCAATAACCAGTACATGTCCTTTTGTAATGTACAAATCAGTCGCACTGCATTTTTGAACCCTACATCACATTTTTCTATCTACAAGATATTTACCTAAAGCACACGAGCTAGTTATCAGAGAATGTGAGGTTAATTCAAACTAATATTGAAAAGTGCAGTATTCCAATCATTTTTTCAACTATGAGCTCACTACTTTATTCGGCATTCCACAGCTAGAATCCCTTCCAAAACAGGAACTAAAAAAATGGCATGCAAATTCAACTTGAATACATTGTTGACTGGACAATGATGCAATGCGATCACAAAATTCAACACGATATGGCAGGATTTACAAAACTTGTATTATCACAAAATTATTGCAAGAATTTCAGCTTAACAATGTTTATACCAAACACAGCATCTCTTCATCTTCTTGTGTAGAGTTTTAAACTAAATAATGGAATCTTTTTCTAATCATCAAGTATATGTACAAAGTGGTTTATAAACATTACAAAGATACAATACGATTTACATTTTCTACTGCAAGGTATGGTTTCCACATATAAGTCTTATGTAAGAACACATAGATTAGACAACATAACAATTGTTCTCAGTATTGATAGAATGGTATCAAAGGTGGTAGAAAATTTCCAGTTATAAGTTTTATGCTCAAATTATAAGACATTGGAGACCAATAGTCATGATTTACCTGGATTACTAGACCGATGACGGCTCAAAATTCCAGAAAACTGAACTTGGGGTTCCATGTGCTTTGAAGATCCTAGTGCAGTGTTCTTACGAAAAGAACAAGAAGTTACTGTATTGCACCAACCTCCACCCTGTGTTAAAAAAAGATGAGATGATCACTAATTTTTTACAATGAATAGCATGAAATGCCAGCACATGCATTAAGAGAGTTGCTCAACTCGAATAGTCGAATAAGGATTTGATACATGTTTTTCTGAACTATTCATACATTTGTATGGTGTATTATCTCTCTGAGGGGTTTTTTAGAGTAAAGCAGGATGCTGGTGTGTTGAATCAATGCAAGACTAATCTTACCTGGATACCTAAACCATAATAACCGGTAAAGGCAAATTTGAGTTAAAGGTTAACCTAATACGAGTAATACTTGGGTATAGGAAGTGGGACCCTTTCCATTCTTCTTCACTCAATAAGAATAACCATATTGCCATGAAAAATAAAAGCTAAAGAAGTGGGACATGCCCAAAAATATCCAGTATATACATGATATAGAAGGATTCATGTCCACCGCCCATGATATATCATCAACCATATCTAGATCTAAGAATAAGTATCTTCACCTTTCCATTAAACTAGTAAAATTCTAAATCTGTTATTTGTTCTTGATTTCTGACACAACTTAGTTAAAGCATACTCAGTATTTTATAATGGGATGGTTCCAAGTTGATCAATACCCATATAACATGTAGACATTCTAGGAGTACACTGCAGCTAAAACCATTGATGGATACCGTTCATTTATATGCAAGTTATCATCCAAACTTGACTGAGAAGTTTAATGGTAACATGAAATATCATGTACTAACCTCAATGTGTAGAACCCATCTCCTAGAGCCAGATCCATAACCCTTCTGAAAATGGTACGCAGGAACACTTCCATCTAGACAATCTGCATTTCAAATGATGCAAAGAAAAGTAATTATGACAATATTCTTATCATTTATTACATATCAGTCTCAAAGATAATATCATTCAGTTTCCAGATCAACAAAATCAGCATAAAGAATCCTATCTCAAATTTGTTGGGGTATACTGAAAGCGAAACTTGGAAGTAGAAAGATTTGAACCCCTTAGTTTCTGACACATGAATATAAGCTTCCATACACTCCTATTTCAGGGTACTTATGTCATTGTACACTCCACTTAAATAATTCCTCACCAAACCCTTGTTACCCTAACCTTCTGAATTGTAATCATATTATTCCTTCGGTGTGTGGTCACACACACCCCTCGGCATAGAGAGGGATGTAGAAGGATGCTAAGGGTGGTAAATTAGTAACTACCTTAGTGACATCTCAAAAGTTCCTAGTAGTTCAAGGGGTTAACTGCTTAGATAGCAATATATTCTACATGTTTTAGATGCAAAATCAGCATTTAGCCTACCATTGTTCCTAAAAGAGATCTTAAATCTTAATACCTTTTAGATGCAAAATCAGCATTGACTGCTTATGATAGCAAGATATTCTACATGTTTTATCAATTGGACTAACTTAATACGTATCAATAACAGTAACAAGGTTTTAAGCAATCATAGTAATAACGCAATATACTTTCAGTCTTTCACACATAATAGAAACTTTAACTCACATTGTTATGATTGGTAACAAAATGCAGTAGAGTACAATATTGTAACTGATGATTTTCATGCCTTACTATAATCAGTAAATAAGTAGATTGCCATGCTACCCTAGGCAATTAAAAATTCTCGTTTAGGTTGTAAAACTTGTTACTGCAACATTTTTCCTTACAGTCACCACGCCACTATATACTTGAAAAACAGACTAATCCTTGTGATCTTTTTAAGTCAAAGTTTTACAGTAATACTATATGGTTCCAATCTGTGCAAACATAAACCTTAATTCTGCTATGTGGAGAAAGATCACAATTTATACCATCCACTAGACAAAAATACACAGATTAACATAAACCTTAATTCTGCTATGTGGAGAAAGATCACAATTTATACCATCCACTAGACAAAAATACACAGATTAAGAAAAAGTGTAATTAGTAGAAAAAATTATGTTTAGCAAAATGAAAGTTTTACCCTCTGACCGGTTATCAAATGTTTTATTTGAATTTTGTAATACTAATGGTAATTACTGGTAAGATGGGAAACATAATGAAATATGTATATCCACATTTTGTGTAAAACTCGCTTGTAGCAAGTAATTAGCCTAGGCGGAGGAGTACTGAGATATAAATCTGGAAAATATATGCATAGGACCCTAAAAATATGTTAACACAATTGTTTAAATAATTGAAACCAAGTTTTGATGACCGAATGGCAGATTCGGCTCAACTCACCTGGGTCACTGGTGATGAAATGAGTTTGTAGTAAATGGGTAAGGAGGTGGATTAGAAATAGTATATTATTTGTTGGAGTATACAACAACAACAACAACATACCCAATCCCGCCGAGGCGAGGTATGGGGGAGGTAAAATGTAGACAGATCCTACCCTTTCCCGGGGAAAAACTTCGGGAGAAGGAGCGTTTCCAACGAGACCTCCGCAAGTGCAGGTGTCTTGAGTGAGATAGAGGAGAAAAGAAGAAGCGGAGAGGCAATGAACAACAAGCACATGCAATAGCAACGCGCAGCAAACAAAGAATGGGCAACAAAGAAAAGCGCATAGAATAGCAAGCGGACCTAAGGGAGCAAGAAAAGAGCAAAACATACAAAAAAGGCCTAAAGCAAAGGCGAGGCAAAACAAAACAAAGCACCAAAAGCAAAAGCGGGTTAAGAAAAGCAGAAAACCAAAAGCGGCACAAGCAAAGCAAGCTGCAGCAGCCTAAACTACGGAAAAGCAAACCGGGGGCAACTAAACCCGGAAACACCGGGGCAAGGCAAAGCACGAGGCACTTAGAAGCTAACCGCCAAAACTACCCAAACCCACAAAGCCCCAAGCCAAACAAGAAACTAGCCCATGAAATCCTAATCCTATCTCCACCCTTTCCTATCAGAGGGTCAAGTCCTCCGACAAGTGAAAGACATGTCATGCTTAAGTCTCTCCTCCCACATGAGCTTGGGTCTTCCCCTTCTTCTCACGCCATCTACTACTAAGCCCTCTACCCTTCTAACCGGCCGATGATTGAGGCCTCCTTTTGACATGACCGAACCACCTCAACCTACCTTCTCTCATCTTTGAAATAATATTTCCGACTTCAAGTTTTGATCACGAAAACTCCGTTCGGGATCATGTCAAGCAAAGATTTTCCACAAGTCCATCTAAGCATCCCCGTTACGCCGCTTCTACCTGTTGGCACGGGCCTTGAGATGGGCCAACACTCTGGACCCGTCACGGCATGCGGCATAGCGGTCTAATCGCCACCCTAGAATTTCCCCTTAGCTTAAAGGGGCGTTCGCCTCGAGAGCACTCCGTCCATTTTCATTTAAGCCCAACCAGCTCGATCCGTGGGTTACGTCCTGCTCTATCCTCCCCGATTTGTGAATCATCGATCCCGGATATCTAAAAGACTCTTTGGGTGGCGGGATCAGTCACGATACAAACATCCTCGTGATGCCCTGCTCCTACCAAAATCACATCCGGGTATTACGTCTTCTCTGCTCACCGAAGTCCGTTATGTTCAAGTGCCTCCCTCCATAGCTCCAGGCGATGTTTAACCCTTCGCTAGATTACGCCACCAACACTATGTCGAAATATCATGCTCCACGGGATGGCCTCTTGTATCCCACGAGATACGTAGTCAAGAATCAAGCTGACGGTATGGACTTAAAGCGGATCCACGGTGTAGCCCAACTTTCACAGGAAAACACTCGAGATCCCCAGCGTAGACCGGTACCCAGTCTTAGCCCTCTCGTACATATCCTTAATGACTTCATATCTCCTTGGTGTTCCCTTGCCAATAAGAGTACTCCAAATCGGCTCTGCGGTACAATTACTATCATACGCCTTTTCAAGGTCCGGGAGAACGCCATATACAGATCCTTTTGTCTCTCTCTGTACTTCTCCATGAGGCTTCTGAGAAGGTGGATGGCCTCAATCGAAGACCTTCACGGCATAAAGCCAAATTGATTCTCGACACACTTTCGTCTCCGCTCTTAGCCTCCTCTCAATAACTCTCTCCCACAAATTTCATGGTGTGGCTAAGAACTTGATGCCCCTATAGTTGCTACACACTTGCACATCCCCCTTGTTCTTGTAGATGGGGATGACTTCACTGAGAATCTCCAATCTTGGGCATCTTAGCACCGGAAAAGATCTTGTTGAAGATGCAAGTCGACCATTCTACTCCTTCCTTCCCGAGCACCTCAAGCTTCTATGGGGATTTGATCCGACTGCCGCTTTGTTACTTCCCATCTTACGTAGTGCAACCTTCACTTCTTGTTGACTAATCCTCGAATAGTAGCATTCGGTAGGGTATATAACTCCTCTACCCCGCTTCCTACAATGCTACCTCCGTTGAAAAGGGATGAGAAATATTCTCCCCATCTATTCCTAATATCTTCTTAGTACAAATTGTCCGCCTACATCTTTGATATATTTGACGCGTTTCCTAAATCCTCCTCCTTCTCTCTCGGGCTTTAGCAATCCACAATATATCGTTTGCCCCTCTTTGGAGTCAATTTCTTGTACAAGTCTTATTTTTCCTTCTTTGAGCTCTTTGCCTTCTTAAGCTTCTCTTTTTGCTACTTTATACCTCTCCTCATTCTCAAGTCCAAAACTGGTGACCTTCTCTACACGAAGAAGCTCTCTGAACCTTGATTGTTTCCACGGAAACTTTGGTTTTGCACTTTCCTCACTAAACCACCAAGATTCCTGTTTGGTGGTTGGGTCTTTGTCCCTCTAGCTCTGTAGAGGCACTCTTTTGCCGCTTCCTTAATGATGTCGGCAAGAAATGTCCACACCTGGTCCGCATCTCTAGCAGTCAAGTCCTCCGACCGTGATGAGAGTCCGCATCTCTTTTGCCGCTTCCTTAATGAGAGTCCCTCGAAGACTTTCGTCCTAAAGGACTCTGCCGTCCCCCCGTTCAAATTCTTCCAAAGAATCCTCTCCAACCTAGTAGCTGCTCTCCTAGGTTGTTGCCTCATGAAAAGAGAATCTAAAACTAACAATCTGTGTTGGGATGAGCATGCCTCGCCGGAAAACCTCGCGAGTCCTGCACTCTAAGGTCGCCTCTTCACACCATCGATAGTCAATCTGGTGTTGACCCCACTAAGGAAGGTGATCAAGTGTTCATCTCTCTTCTTAAAGAAAGAATTCACAACTACCAAATCGTGAGCCAAAGCAAACTCAAGAATCGACCGACCTTCCTCATTCCTAACTCCAAAGCCAAAACCACCATGAACCCCGGCGTAGAAGCCATCCGGCGCTCTCACGTGACCATTCAAGTCACCCCTATAAACAAGCGTTGGTCAGGGGCACTCCTTAATATCTCATCGAGGAATCCCAAAAATTCTTTTTTCACCACTCCGACCCACGTGGTCCTAATGTGGGTAGGCACTAATTCGTTAACGGTCTCACCATTAATGACCAACGTAATCGCCATGATCCTATCGCTCCTCCGGATCACTTGCACAACATTATCCTTGAGAGCCGCTGCCAAAATAACTCCAACTCCGTTCTTCGCGGTCTTAGAACCCGAGTACCAAAGCTTGAAACCGTTAACCTCCCTCGAGATGGAGCCCTTCCATTTAGTCTCCTGGAAGCACCCAATGTCAACCTTATGTCTCCTCAACACATCCGCCAGCTCAAAGAGCTTACCAGTCAAGGTCCCAACATTCCAACTACCCACCTAATCCTCGAGAGGGCTCAACCCTAGCAAAACTCCTACCCCCTACACCCTCGACCTCCTATACCGTCGGCCCGCTCCCCACCTACTCCACAACCCCGGTTCTACCCCATCTACCCCACCAACTACCGCCTACCCCTCTACCCCAACCCCATCTGCGCTCACTCCTACCCCATCAACCCCTTACCCTCCCCGAACCCATCTAGCCCGCCTAACCCGACTACCCCATCTGCAGCCTACCCCATCTACCCCGGCCTACCCCACCAACACCAACACCCACACCACCAACTGGAAGACATGACCTCGAAACCATCGATAACCAAGGCGTCTATCCTACCCCTGACAAGCAACAACAAAGCTAAAGAAAACAAACCTACCCTAAGGCAAAGAACACGATCACAAACAAAGGAAAGAAAGGCACACCAAAGACGGAAACAACACCACCCAAAAAGACTACCCCGCCGAACACGATAAAATCAAACAAATAGGGGCGCAACAAATATAAATGAGTGAAAGGGTAAAGAAAACAAACACTGCCGCCCAAAAAATTCGAAGAGTTCGGTTGATTGGTGGCGGCTGATTTTCCCGGCGAGAAGTGTCTTGATCCAATCTTCTCCGGCTGAATAAGTCCACCGGACCCCAAAACAACCTGAAAAAGAAAACACTAACAGAAAAGCAATAAAGCCGGAACTTGGCCGGAAAAGAAATGGGTTAGGCTATAAATTAAGTAACACTATCAGACAGCTAAAACAAAATAATTTATAGTATGTCCTTAAAAGTAGAAATAAAATTACATGCGCCTCGTTGAGCAGCATTGCTTAAAAGAAGAAGCGGAACGAAATCGGAATCAGCATGAAGATGAAGATCGGGAGGTGATGATGAGAAAGTAATAATGTATGAAAATGTAAAAACAATGATGATAGCTGCTGCTACAGCCATGATGCCGTATTCTCGTCTCCGCCCACCTACTCGAATGTTCGCCATCGTGCTTGTAAAATATCTACGACAGTATTATCAGATCTATAGTGTCTTTTCAAACTCACTTACCGTTGACTTAACACTTCACCAAACTTTTTTTTTTTTGAAATATGGCTATATATAAACACAGCACAAACCGCCAAATAGCGGCCGGCTAACAAAACAAACCGGGACTACACCCAATCGAAATTACACCAATCCTTCCAACTAATCGAGCTACCTTTCATTCTATTCCTAAGCCACAAATAACCTAGGGATTTCACATCTTGAAAAAGCTTATCACCCACGATGGTACCATTAGAAAACAGAGAGTCATTTCGAGCTTTCCACAGGCACCAACAGGCGACATACACAATACGTTGAAACACCTTCCTTTTCTTTTTGACAAGGCCGATCGTCTTATGAAGCAAAAACAAATCCTTTACCGAGAACAAGAACAGAGGGCTAGTGTTACACCATCTGCCAATTCGATACCACAATTGCAACGCTACACCACAATGACAAAAGAGATGATCTACGTCTTCCTCTTCCTCATTGCACAGGCCACATAAAGTGGAAGCGACATTACAGTTCCTTTTTCTTAAAGCCGTGGACGTTTGGATTCGGTTTAAGCTCACCCGCCACATGAAAATGTTGCATTTTTTTGGGACCCATTTCGACCAACTAATCACGTGTCTATTCTTTGTAGTCACGATCACTGTTAAGAAACTCTTTCACCGCCTTGACACTAAAAATCTTATGGTCCCTTCCTTGCCAAACCCATTTGTCGTTTTGATTGTTAAGCACAAACCCTTCCACCATTCGATCCAAAGCAGAAAGCTCAGCTCTCCCACCTTCGCCCCCACTTTCATTACTGATCTCCCCAATATCCCCGAAACGGGGGCTGCCCTCTTTTAACCCGTCCACCACCAGGCATTTCTTGTCGTTAGCCATCTTGAAGATGTTAGGGAACACATCTTTAAGAGGAGCATTACACGCCCAAGGGTCAAGCCAGAATCTAATAGCCTTACCATCACCAATCACACCTTTGAACAATTGATTGATGCCAATCCCCCCAACCTTTATTTTAGAGCAGTACTTCACAATAGTACACCAAATACTATGGCTAGTGTTATTTGCGGGAATGGGAGACCAAACTCTACTAACATCATGTAACGAACAAATAACTTTTCTCCAAAGACTCTCCGGTTCAGTTCTATAACGCCAAATCCATTTAGACAATAAAGCTATGTTGGACTCCTCAAGACTACTTAAACCGAGACCTCCCACCTTGATAGGGGAAGTAACTCTTTCCCACGCTACCCAATGGATTTTATTTTCTTCACTCGACCCTCCCCACAAGAATCTCTTCATAATACGTTCAAGGTCCACTATAACTTTTTTAGGGGCTTTAAACAAAGAGAGGTAGTAAGTGGGAAGGTTTTCTAAAAAAGCTTTAATTAGAGTCAAGCTCCCCCCAATCGACAAGCTAGACGCCTTCCACCTTGAAAGTCTCTTTTTAAAGATATCAATTAGAAATTCCCAACTTGCCACACGGTTCATGTTACCTCCGATCCTGATTCCAAGGTGATCAAATGGGACCAAACCCATCTTACAACCAATCTCCCTTGCCACTCTACTAATTTCCTGATCGTTCACCCCCACTCCATGAAGACAGGACTTACTCAAATTAATTTTCAGACCCGACACCACGTGCAAACATCTAAGAATACGGGATACTGTTTTTACGTTAAGCCTCGACCACTCACCTATAAACAGAACATCGTCCGCATAAAATAAATGCGATAAAGACGGACCATTATTAGGGAGAGAGATACCTTTGATTAACCCACCGCTTATCGCTTTCTTCATCATGTTATCCAAACCCTCCATAACAATAAGGAATAAGAAAGGAGAGATAGGGTCTCCCTGTCTCATGCCTTTCCGGCACTGGAATTCCTCCGTCGGGGACCCATTTACCAGCACCGCTGATCTAGCAGAATCCAGAATGCCGTGGATCCACTTGCACCATCTACTCGGAAAACCCATTTGAGACATAACAGATAACAAGAAATTCCAATTGACATTTTCATATGCCTTGCTGAAATAAACTTTGAACATGAAGCCTTTGCTTTTCGATTTTTTCCACCATGCTATCACTTCATTAAGGATCAGAGGCCCATCCAATATAGATCTATCACTAAGGAACGCTGTTTGAGTAACCAAAATTAGAGGGCTGAGAACTCTCTTGAGGCGAATAGCCAAAAGTTTAGAGACAACCTTGCTTAAAATGCCTACCAACGTAATAGGCCGGTAGTCATCTAAGCACCCGGGGTCTATATTTTTGGGGATCAGAGTAATAAAAGCCGAATTGCAACCTCTACTAATCTTGCCCTTCTCGTAAAACGCATGGAGCACTTCTGAAAAATCCATCTCAAAACTATCCCAAAACCTCTTTATGAACTTAAACGTTAGACCATCTGGACCCGGGGCTCGGTCATCTCCACAGCTAAACACCGCATCCTTGATCTCTTGGGCTGAGAATCTCGAAATCAAAGCTTCCGCATCTGAGCTCGACAGATTCTTAACCCCGGAACAGTTCACCTCCGGCCTTATACTTCTATCTTCGGAGAATTTGTCCCTAAAAAACTTAAAGATATAATCTTTTACCTCTTTGGGCTTGGAGACCCAAGAATCACCAATTTGGAGCCCATGAATGGAATTGCAGCTTCTTCTCTGGTTGACAATGCCATGAAAGAATCGACTATTATCATCGCCATCCATAGCCCATTTATTACGAGATCTTTGCTTCATATCCTTAATCTTGCGATCCGTAATCTCGTTCAACTTCCTTTTACATTCTAGCCTGGACCATTCTTCCTCTTCGGATAGGTCCGACTCCTCCATAATTAAATCGAGGTCTTGAAGCTCTTTTAAACAATTATCTGCTTCTTCTCTTTCTTTACTAAGCATCTCGTCCCTCCATTCTTTTAGGCGTATACGGATCCATTTGAACTTCCTAATAAGTTTCATATCCGGGGGACCATGGAACTTAAAAGAAGCAATAGCATCGTTAATGACCTTGACGCAATCGGGAAGATCCAGCCAAGAGTTGAAACAACGGATAGGCTTAGGACCAAAATCCACCTTCGAAAGAGAAAGAAGGATAGGATTATGGTCCGAGTACAACCTCGGGATCGATCTAAAGCAAGCTTCAGGCCAAGTATCAAAGACCTCCTTACTAACGAGGCACCTGTCAATCTTACTAAGTTTCCTCCCTCGTTCATCTTCCTTCAAGTAAGTGAACTTACTACCTTTCATTTCGTACTCAAATAACTCCGCCAAATCTATGAAGTCATTAAAATCTTTAGCATTTTGTTGTTTGAAATTGGATCCCAATCTTTCGCATCTAGTTCTAACAACATTAAAATCTCCCATCATAATCCACCATCCCCCCGAGGACCTTTTCAGATCGAATAAGGCGTCCCACACCATTTTTTTCTCTCTTTTTTTCTGAGGAGCATACACATTCGTCACATAAACCAACTCATCAACACCTTTGATGTTACCTTTAATAACAAGAAAGTTATCCGATTTGATGCAGTCCACTTTCTTGAATAAACCCGGATCCCAAATACTAACCAGACCCCCAGACCTACCTGAAGGGTCGACCTTATCAAACTCAAACTCCATGTTTCCTCAATAGTCTTTCAGTAACTCACTCGAAAAACCACTACTTTGCGTTTCTTGAATCATCAAAAAAGAAACCTTTTCTTTGTATTTCAAACCTTTAATCCACTTTGCCTTTTTATCCCCCTCCCTCAAATCCCTCTAATATTGATAGACATACAATTCATTGGGAAACATTGTCAATACCTTCTTCCTCGACCACCATTCTGATTAGGTCTCCTGCTAAAGATAAATCAATACCCACTAGGTTCCTAGTCGCTATGGTCTCTTGTATTTCGTGCTCCACTGCATTCTGGATCGGGTTAGGAGGAGGTGGCATACCTCCGATACCACTCCGAGACCCCCCAGCAGATGATGACTCGTCACTGACTCCAGGAGCAGTGTTCAAATCAAGGCCACCGTTATCCCCAACTATGTTATTTGGAACCTGATCAATGGGATTTATTTGATTCACCGACATCTGAGAGAGTTGGATATGGGTCCACAGTGGCCTGGTTGATGTCTTTATTTAAGCCAAGAAGTCCATCTAGGGAAAAGGGGTCTGAGTCCCTGGGCCTCTTATTGGGCCTAGGAGAGAGTCCAGTAACCAAATTGCTCCAATCATCCACCAAGTTACAATCAAAATTGTAAACGGGACCTTCTCTTGCACGTGTCTTCGCTGGGGACAAAACCTTTGATTTACTTGGCCCCACCTTTCTTCTGACATTCCTTTTAACCGTTTCCTTTTTCCCAAGAGGAACCTCATGCGCTTTAGCACTAAATTCTGGCTCCTTCCCATGCAAGACATCATTATTAGATTTACTTCCCCCATGTCCCAACTCTTCGCCTTCCTTAACTGAGAAATCAATCTCACCTTCTTCCAACTCCACTGCTCTCAACCCCACCGTCACCGGTCTACTATGCTCCGATGAGTTAGGGTTCCAAGACCCACTATTACCTTCCACAACACAGCTAGGACACCACTGGACAGGTCTCTCATTAATCCATACCTTGAATTTCTTATTTCGCCAGGTAATGACCAACTCGTCTTTAACTTCCTTTCCAACACCAACAAGGACTCCAACATTTTCTACTGCGAGATTATAGGAGTCCAACGAGAAGGAAGACGGGGATACTAGCGTCCCAAACATACCCCCAATCTTGTTAAAGAGTTCCGCAGACGCCAGTTGAGTCGGCACCCCGGAGATGTCCACCCAAGCTATTCTTTCGAATGGAAAAGACTGTCCCACCCATGGTTCAAGACTGGAAAACCAGGTCTTCCACACCTCTTTATTGGCCAGAAAGCCCCTTGCCAAAGACTCTGATGGGAAAGACAGCAAAGTTGATAGGCCACCCAAGTATTTCAAGTCCACCATCACCCCTTCCAAATTGCCTAACTCCGTTCCCAGAGCTTCCATCATTTTCAGATCGACGCATCGACCCACTAAAGCTTTACAATGTAAGCTAGTCGCCTCCTCAATGGAGGATTCGACATTTAAAGTCCTAACTCTGGTTTCTGAACCACCGTCACCCTTAACCACATCCTTGAACGAGGCCCCAGGTCTCATGCTAGGGAACGCACCACCCATCTTAGGAGGATACACGTTAGCACGCATTAGAGGCCGAGGTCTTCTTGTTGCCCCCTACCTGCATCCAAGTTTTCCACTTCAAATCTGGCAAGGTTGATCTTTAACACCGTCTTCCCAATCTTAACATTCGCTATACTGGTTTCCATTTGGCTCCAATCTTTAGGACGAATGAAACTAACAAATCCAAAACTAGCCCCATCCACTCCTTTTTTCTTGGCTATGTAAACCCTAGCTATGTTCCCAAACTTTTTCAGCTTGTCCGCCAGATCCCACTTGCGGCACCCATCAGGGATATTTGAAACGAAGAAACTTAATGAATTGCCCCGGCCTGTTACCCTCGACGTTCCTCTTACTACCTTCCTTGCATTTTTTCCTGTTTGAAACCTCTTCCCATTCTTTGTCTCTCTCTCTATTTTCTCTCTCACACATAGTTTTGCTTTTTTTTTATTAAATTATTTACTTCACCAAACTAATGCCCATATGTAGGTTTCATCATCCACGTCCTCTTCTTTAATTAAAATATTCGCTCACAAATTAAATAAAAATAATATAAAGCTTGCACGGAAACCAAATGATGAGTCACCTTTGTTGCTTGGTTTAAATCGCGAGTGTGTTTGATGTCTTGGGAGTGCAGCGTGAGATGAGGCCTCTCCTCCTTCACACCCACTTTGATTGGTCTTAGAGCGCTACGGTTGGTGTCGTGAGCCGCCGTGCATATTTTATTTTCATTTCTATAAATAAAACAATATATTTAACTAAAATTTAATTTCATTTATAAAAAAACACATTAAATAAATAAAAAAGGACATCAAACTAAAAAAATACATTAAATAAAAAAAGTACGTAAAATAAAAATTAGACGTCAAATAAAAATAAACTGGTCTCGAGAATAATATAAGGCCGGATTTTTTTTATTTATTTATTATTTTTTTTTTTGTTTCGCCTCGACGATAGTTGCGTCAACCGGATCCATCTTGTTTACTTTGATTGCCAAGACCTACATATCCTCGGCCTTTCTTTGGGCGTAGAGTACTTCGGCCTTCAAGTCCTCGTTCTTTTTTTGATCGTTGATTAATTCAACTCTCGTCGCGGTCTCGTTGTCCAAACGTTCTAACTTCGCTCATGATCTAAAGTGTATTGTTGTTGCATCATTTATTGAAACATTGTCGGGTTTGAATCGGAGGTGGCGGATGTGTTGGGTTCAGAAAATACCCAAACCCCTTAATCTAGGATTTGAATAGAAAATAGCCCAAGTACTCATCCGTTAAACACAATCAGTCATTTGAGTGCATAGCCGTGAGTCATCTTTAGGATACTCAGACGAGGCAATGAAGAAGTCTCCACTCAGAAGCGGAACTTAAAGGGTGAAGACTGAGTCAAGAAGAAGATGATGGATTCATTGAGTGATGACAATAACTCATTGAATCCCTAAGACTCCTCTCCAACTACTTACACTGAAGACAAACTGAAGAAGAATACTGAAGGATAAACAGATGAAGAAAAGCGGGACAAGGCGGAAGAAGTTTGAATCAGATAAAGAAGTCCTTATCAACATAAGTCAACTTTCCCTAAATGGCTAACTTACAAGCTCAGTGTCATCACTGAAATATGGAAAGCAGCCTTGTCCTTTACTTAGAATAGTCTTTAAACAGAGAGACAAAATACATCGATATTTTGTCTTACGTATGATGTCAGATTTGTCACTTAGGAAAGAGTTAAAACTCATACATGTATAAATAGCATAAGAGATGGAGTGAAAAGATTAAGCTTGTGAATTGTAAAAACACACATACATGCAAGCCATCTTTTCACTCCTCCAAATACAACTTAGTTCCTGAGATAGCTCAGTGAGCTCTAAGAGTTGTGCTCGGACTTAGCCTGAGCTTAGAGAGGAGTCACCCAACTTTGTCATTTCAATCCCAAGTACTATTCCGCAAGTACTTGGGTAACGTATTCTTTGTTGATTTATTTCTAATAAGAATATGATGTTGAAAATTACTTAGTGTGTTTTCCTTATGTTAATTTCAGTCATAGTTCACTATTAACTTGTTTTATAAACTTAAACTGTTTTAACGATAGTGAACGGGGAACAACAAGTGGTATCAGAGCAAGGCTAATTATAAAACTCGTTTTTAGGCAGCTCTAAAAGTTTTTAAATTAGGATCCTAAATGGCTGAAATTGATGTACCCCAACTAGTCGATAAAAGGGTGGAGCTTATTAAATTTGTTGCCCCTAGACTTGAAGTTGGCAAATTCAACAAATGGAAAAAGCGAATGCTTTACTATTTGATTGGGATGGAACCTTATTATATCAAGTGTATAAATGAAGGTCCATTTGTCCCAAAGACTGCTGAAGGGTTGCCCAAACATGAAGCTCAGTGGACCCAGGATGAAAGGAGAGTGGTCAACCAGGACCAAAGACTCAAAAGTATCATAATATCTTGTCTTCCCGACGATATTATGGAGTCTGTTATAAGCTGTAGTACAACTAAGCAAACCTGGGATGACCTAGTTCATAGTCATGAAGGACCATCTGATACCAAGGAAAGCAGGATAATGGACCTGAAACTTGAGTATAACACCTTCAGGGCTAAGGACTCGAAACTCTCTCTCAAAGTTACACCAGGTACAAAACTCTTTTAAATGAACTATCAAATGATGGTGTTAAGTTGTCCAAACATGAAATCAATGTTGGTTTTGTCAACAGTCTCCCTGAGAAGTGGTTAAATTTCTCTCGGGGACTCAGGAATGCTAATCATATCCAAAATCTTGAGCTTCACGAAATTTATGGAAATTTGTCTATGAGGAAAACCTCATCAACAGACGATACCCTGACTTAAAGAAGTCTCAGAAAGTCAAGAAGTCCCTGACTACCACCTCATCACCAATTTCAACTGCTTTCTTTTCTAACAATGTGGTTCAAGATTTCCAAGAAAACTCGGATGATGAGCCTGATGAGAGATCAAGTGAGGAGTACCTAAATGACACGAATCTTGAATTTCGGAAAGGGCACTCCTTACTAACTCTCGAAGGTTTATAAAAATAAACAAAGGTTTTTCAACTGCTAAAGCAACTGAAGACACTGGATGCTATAAGTGTCACAAAAAGGGTCATTTTGCAAAAGACTGTTTTCTAAAACAATTTCAGAACCCTCTTATAAACCATCAGGTTCAAATCAGTCCTCGGGCTTCAGCAAATTTCAACCAAAAATGTATCAGTCTCATCAAACTTTTCAAAATAAACCTGATAATAACAAAACCATTGATTATGAAGCCAAGTATAAGAAAGCTAAAGCTAAGCTTGCATTGCTCGAGGCCAGTCCCCGAAACAACAAAAAGTGTTCAATAAATGCGGGTAAAACAAAGGCCTTGTTCTTTGAGACCTTCGACTGGGATGAAGAGCCGTGTCATCAGATGATGAAATGGTGCATGTCAGTGCTGCGATGGCCCTCTCTAAAGAGGACAAGCTAGCTGTTGGAAAGAATCATGCCAGGAATGGAGAATGGGTCAACATCACAATGAAGAAGGTAAACATTTTACTTTCTATGGATGATGACTCGATTGGCGATCTTACATGAATTACCTACATGTAGACCTTAAGTTTGTAGAAGAGCAAAGACTGAATCTTTTTTCTAAGTACAACAAGTTAAGTTTTGAATTGAATAAGTGTAGAGATGAGCCTTATGTTAAAACAAGCAAAGCTTGAGGTCATCACTTTGCAAATTCAAAACACGAACTAGTTAAAAGAAATCGGATCTTCAAGATGAACTTAAAAGGAAAATGATATTCTTAATAGTTGGACTGCTAAGAATCCCGGGGTCTTTGATACTGTGGGTGCCCCCAGTAGCAAGAAGAGAGTCATAGGTGAAGATCATCTCCCGGACCCTCTCAACAAAGACCAGTCTCCTAAGCCTTTTGTGTCTGGTGGCATGATCACAAATATGTTAGCTGATCCCAATTCCAGTGATTGGATTGAACGGGTTTATCCTAAGAGTAAGCTTCCAAATTTCGATTCTGGAAGGATTCTAGAGCTTGAAAGTCAAGCTCTAAAGAGCATGCTTGGATTCCCGATGTGCCCAGTAGTCTTGAACACATCGTGAGTCTGCAAGCGAGAATCTCAAGCACCGCTTCCACCACCGAAACCTCTTGAGGTGCTGCTCCAAGCTATGAGCTTACTCCACTACAATTCAATCCTCATTCACCAAAAGAAAGGTCTGGACTTGGTAGAACCATCCTACAAAGACAAGCAAAACAAACTCAACAAGAGTCTACTCCTCTTGAGACTTCAACATCCTCTGTCCCCAGAAGGTTTGACCAAATTCAGCAATCGAGTGAACTTGTGAGGAAGCTTACTGAAAAATGGAATCCATTGAAAAGGTCCCTGAACCAATCAAGGAGACAAAGTCAACTTCCTCCAGTTCCTCAAAGTCTAAGCCAACCTCCAAAAACAAACAAAAATGTGAGTTGTGTCATTACACTAGCCATACCACGACAAGCACACAGAATCCTTTTCTGCATGATCGCAAAAGGGCGATCACAGACGCAGATCATCTTCGATGTCGGTCAAGCAAACTATACCAAAGTTGGTCATATGTATGCTTCATCCTCCAAAATTTGCTCCAAAGAATAGTGCAAAACCTTTTCCTCTGTGCCCTCACTGTGGGTTTAATGATCATCATCGGGATGATTGTCTCATGAATACATCTTTGTGATATATGCGGTCATCCAGCTCATGAGACATCCCAACATGACAGTGTCATTCAAGCAAGGAGAAATTCCAAACAACCTAGAGTCACCGAGTCATCCTCAGCCTCTAAATGCAAAACCTGTGGTAGCATTGCACACAACCACCGACCATGAGTCGATTGCAAATTTCAGAGAGACCTTGAGACCCAAGCCCACTAGTAAGTGGGTCACTAAGAGAAACTAATTCGGTTTACTACTTGTGCAGAGACATGCCAGGGAGCCTATTTGGCATCTAGACAGTGGATGCTCAAGAAGCATGACTGTTGTGAAGGAATATCTGCACAAGTATGTAAAGGAACCAGGGCCCAAGGTAGTATTTGGTGATAATTCATCATGTCCCACTGAAGGTTATGGTTCATAGAACTGTAATGGAATAGTTTTCTCTAGAATAGCCTATGTCAATGGTCTCAAATACAATCTCATCGGTGTCAGTCAACTATGTGATGCTAAATACATTGTACAATTCAATGATAAACAAGGTACCATTTTCAATGCCAACAAGGAAGTTGTGTTGATAGCTCCTAGGAGAGATGATGTTTATGTACTTGACATGTCAACACTCTCCCAAGATGGAACGTGTCTCTTTGCTAAAGCCACTGAAACTATCAATTGGTCGTGGCATAGAGACTCTCACACTTAAACTTCAAAAACCTCAACAACTTGGCAAAACAAAACAAGGTCCTTAGCTTACCATCACTGGTTTTTGCAAAAGACAAACCATGCTCTGCCTGTGAAAAAGGTAAACACCATAGAGCATCTTTCAAAACCAAACAAAATTTCTCCTTCAAAAGGCCTTCACCTCCGCATATGGATCTCTTTGGACCGGTCAGTCCCCGATCAATCCAGATGAGAAGTATACACTTATTATTGTTGATGAATTCTCAAGATACACTTGGGTATACTTTCTCTCCAAAAGAGTCGAGTGATACAATAATGTCATTCATCGAAAGATTGAAAATCAAAATGACATTATCAAACAAATCGAAGCCGACAATGGTACCGAATTCAGAAATCAAGAGCTTGAGAGTTTCTGTGATGAAAAAGGAATTTCTTAAAATTTCTCATCTCCTTATACCCCGAACAAAATGGGGTTCTTTGAAAGGAAAACAGAACTCTCATTGAGGCTGCAAGAACCATGTTAAATGGCTCGACCCTCTCAAAACATTTCGGGCTGAAGCGGTCAAAGCGCACATTACACTCAAAACAAGTCACTCATTGTCAAAAGACATAACAAAACCCCATATGAGATCTTCAAAGGTAGACTTCCTGACATCGGCTATTTTCATGTATTTGGATGTCATGTGTTCATTCATAACCACAAGGATCATCTAGGCAAGTTTGATGCAAAAGGTGATGATGGATACTTCTTAGGCTACTCACTGATCTCCAAAGCCTTCAGGTTTTTAACACAAGGAGACAACAAGTTGAGGAAACCTTTCATGTCACCTTTGATGAAAGTACTTGAAAGCATCGAGGTTCACCAACATCTCATTGGAGGAAATAGGAATTGATGACTCATCAAGATATCCTCCTGATGAGTTCACCATTGTATTCAATTCCTCATATCAAGCGATCGTCGATATCTCATATTATATCTTACCTCACAACCTACCCCAACCGATAATCAGTGAATTCATTGATAATCTATCGGTCCCTAGCAAGGATAGGTAACACTTGAACCAACTGTCGGGATCCCGTGATTCATGAAACCCAACCGAACGGGACATCATAACAGATGCTCAAAATGAATCATTGCTCTGTAACCATTCTCACTCTGAACCTCCGGTGACTTCATCAAACTTAGATCCTAGACCACAATGTAAGTGGACAAGATCTCAGGATATTGAGCTTGTAAACATCATTGGTGAACCCCCTGAGGGCATGCTCACTAGAAGCATGGCTGCTAGTCTAACTACTTCGACTTGACCAATGAATGTCTATATCTTGATTATCTATCGAAATAGAACCCAAAAGTGTCCTTTGAAGCTCTAAAACACCCAAAATTTGGGTTTAGGCTATGCAAGAAGAAGCTGCGGCATTTGACAAAAACAAGGTCATGACCTTGATCAAATGTCCTCGGGATGTAGTAGTCATAGGAATGAAGTGGGTTTTGAAAACAAAGCTGATGAAAATGGCATTGTCATTAAAAACAAAGCGGTGGTAGCCAAGGTTAAAGTCAACAAGAAGGCATTGAATATGATGAGACATTTGCTCATGTTGCAAGAATGGAAGCCATCAGGATCTTCCTTGCATATGCAACATACATGAACCGAGGTCTACCAAATGGATGTAAAAAGTGCATTCTTAAATGGTGATCTAAAGGAAGATGTGTATGTTCGGCAACCTCAGGGCTTTGAGAGTAGTGAATTCCCGATTATAATACGCAAAGCTTGACAAAAGCCCTCTATGGACTTAAACAAGCTCCCGGGGCATGGTATGAAACTCTCTCACCTTCGATACAAAACAAGTTTGTCAGGAGGAAGATAGACAACACACTGTTTGTCTATAGAACCTAACAGGATGTGATACTAGTCCAAGTGTATGTTGATGATATCATCTTTGGCTCAACAAACTACAAACTTTGCAAAAAATTTGAAAAACTAATGACAAAGAAGTTTGAAATGAGCATGATGGGGGAACTTACATACTTTCTTGGACTACAAATCAGGCAAACTGATAAAGAAATATCCATCAGTCAAGAGAAATACACCAGAAATCTCTTGAAGAAATATGAGATATCTTGTGCCTCTGTTGAACTGTTTTAACACGTTGCACACTCTCAGACCTTGAAAGATCTAGCACTCGTGGATCGTTAGTGTTGCCTATGTAATCATAAGCAAACTAATAGAAAATCTCTACAACTCGTGTTCTAAAGCGGAATGTAAACACAAGTTGTTATTACTAAGAACACTTAGATCCTCTATGGATCTTTTTATTCCCTGAAACTCTATGTTTCAGATTCTCTTCTATTACAAACTATATGGTTCCTTTTATAAACAAGGAACCCTAATCTCTACTACCCATCGACTAAACATGCACGCATGCATTTAATGACTAATACACTAAACTATATTGAGCAGTACAATAAAACCCATGCTAACCTCGGGCCGTTCAAAGATAATAATGAGTTAGCATTTAATACGATAAGCATCTTGATCCTAGTCGACTTTCACCCTTGTGATAACACGGCAATGCTTGTACTCTTCGGTAGAATCACTTCTTCAAAGATATTACTGCTTCTACTTAGAGAAACCCGTGATAATGACGGAGAAATCCTACTTCACATAATTCCCAACAATCCTCCCATAAACTGGAATTTGACTTGGTTAAGTTCGTTTCACGACTGAAAGATCTTTGAGACTTGGTTGCTTGAGGATTGTTTTCACATCGATAGCAAAGAACCAATAACAAACTCATCTCTATGATGATCAACCTTTGAGACTCCGAGTCTTTGCGACAACACATGACATAATGTACATCAATACTTATCGGTTGCATACTATTCTCATCACATCCAGGTGTGTTAACATCTAAGAGAGGTGAATCATTGAAAATAATGGATTTGATGTCTCTTTACCAATAGCCATTACTCTTTGGGTAGCCAAATGTTTAAGTTAAGTAAACTATGGTACATTGATAACCATCGATTTATGAGCAAATCGGCAACTATATAAACGGATTTGAGGTGTCTTTACACCTGGCCGTTTGCTCGGGACTAGTCAATTCTTAGAATTGGTGAATTGATAACCAAATATGGAGATAGTTGCCTTTACCACAATCCATATACGTGTGGGCTAGCCAATTCTTGGATTCCAAAAGGAATAGACCATGGTGAATTGAGGACCATACAACTCGGCAATTAAGCATGGGTGGTTGCGAGACCCTATGATTTTGAGCAAACCATTTAGCTATCAACAGATTTGACATGTCTTTACCAAAGGCACGTACCCTTTGGACTAGCCAACTCTTTGATACCCATAAGGCATATCTGGTGAGTTAATAACCCTCAACGAAATACAATAAATCAAAGAAAAAGTTTTTTTTTTTTTTTATTAAGAAATTAACAATACAAACCAAAACAAACTAAACAAATAAGACCAAATATAACTCTCTCTTGAGGCATATGCCTCCCCTGAGGCCTATGCCTCCCCTTAAACTAAGCAGTTAAGGGTTAAGCATCCCAATATTGACCACTAGGTGTTGAAACCTTGGTCCATCAAAAGCTTTAGTTAACGAGATGCCACATTATCATGCAGTATGAATTTTAGCCACATTTATCAAATGTTTTCATATGCATCTCTTATAAAGTGGTGTCGATTTCAATATGTTTGGTTCTCTTGTGAAAAACTGGATTCTTGACAATGCATATGGTACTTTCGATTATCAATAAAAGAGTTGTGTTCATGAAGTTATACCCATAGTCCAAAAATGGTTTTGGATCCATAGTACTTGCCCACGGCAGTTTGCGGCAACAACATACTCTGCCATAGTTGAGGTAGCCACAACGGTTTGTTTCTTACCGCCACGAGATCAATCTCTTTCCAAGGAATTGACAGACCTCGGTTGTGGATCTCCTATCCAGTTGCACTAGCATAATCACACTCACTATATGCTTCCAACTTAAAAGGAGACTCTTTTGGGTACCAAAGGCCCAAAGAGGTTGGCCTGAGGTACTTAAAGATCTTCTTGACAGCTTTGAGATGGGAAGAAAGTGGAGTGACTTGATGTCGAGCACACACTTACGGCAAAGGTAATATCGAGGCCTTGAAGTGTTAGATACATTTAAAGAACCAATCATAGATCTGTATAAATGAACATTCACGGGTAGATCACGGATCATTGTTGGATTTTGTTTTTGGAGCTTCATAAGGTGTTGTGGCAGTCCTGATACCTTCCATGCCGAATTTCTTCAACATGTCCCTCACATATTTATCATGGTGATAAATATCCCATCTTGTTTCTGTGAACTTGGAGACCCAAAAAGAAAGTGAGCTCTCCCATGGCACTCATCAGAAATTCTCCCTTCATTAGATCCTCGAATTCCCTACACCAAGCTTCTTTAGTGGATCCGAAAATAATGTCATCCACATACACTTGCACAAGTATGATATCTGTTGAGTTCTTCTTCAGAAAAAGAGTTTTATCAATGGCACCTCTTCGTAGCCATGCTTGCAGAAATGATGAAAGCCTAGCATACCAGGCCCTTGGAGCCTGATGAAGTCTATAGAGAGCTTTAACGACTTTGTAAACATGATTAGGATGATCTGGGTCTTCAAATCCTTTGGGTTGTGTGACATAAACTTCCTCTTCAATCTCTCCATACAGAAAGGCTCCTTTAACATCCATCTGATATAACATGAAGCCCATGTAAGAGGCATATGCCAAGAAAATTTGAATGGCCTCTACTCTTTGCAAGTGCAAACACTTCATCATAGTCAATCCCTTCCTCTTGCAGTAGCCTTGAGCTACTAATATTGCTTTGTTCTTAATCACCACACCCCGTGCATCTCTTTTGATTTTCAGAATCCATTTAGTTCCAATAGCATATTTCCCATCTGGTAAAGGTACCAAGATCCAAACTTGTTGGTTCTAAAACTGTTGCATTTCGTCTTGCATTGCCTCAATCCATCTTGAGTCTTCAAGAGCTTGAGAGACACTGGTTGGTTCTACTTGGGAAAGAAAACATGCAAAACAGGACAATGCTTGTAGTCTGATTGATTGTCTCTTTGCTGATTTGAGACATAGGAAAGAAAAGCAACCTGTCCAAATTTAGGGCTAGAGATAGCCTTTCGAGTTCTAACAGAGCTAGAATGCTCCAATGATATTGGATTGAGGGTGAGAAAGGTTGATTCTTTTAGTAGTAGTGGGGTTGACTTCAATGGTAGGTTCAAGATTTGACACAGTTGGTACAAAAGTTGTGTCATAGGAAGGTGAGGAGAAAATGCCAGATTTGGGTTGATGATTTCCAAGATCCGAAGGACTTGGAAGCGAGTATACTGATTCCCCAAAGTCTGTGGACACTCTAGTAGGAGTAGGAGTAGTAAGACGAGCTTTGGCAGCAGATTTGATGGCGATGGGAGAGCTGCATCGGTGTCGAGAAAGATGGTTTCCACGATGCGGCCTCATTTGCAAGCTCCCAGTCACCTTTTGACTTCAAGCATAGCTGCAAATTCTTGAGTCCGAAGCCTAGCAAGGTCCTCGGCATAGTGTGATTCATCTTCACGCCACAGAAGTATCTCTTGAGGAGTTACCTGCAACATTGTTAGGGGAGAAAGAAGGCACAAGTATGGGATGTTCATCATCTTCAAATTCACTTCCAGAGTCAGCATCCAAGGTACCTGCATTGTTAGTGGGATATTCTTGAGAGCTTACACTTTGGTTAGCCATATGTCTAGTATACCCCGGATAATCGGTTAGGTAGTCGAGGTCAAAAGACCACACATGACCCTGTCCTGAACGTTGGGCTTATCCTCCGTATCTCGGTTCAACGTCTCCTCAATCTTCTTGGCGGATAAGTTGTACACTCTATAAGCCTTGCTATTAGCTGAATAACCCACAATATAGCCATCATCAGCCTTCTCATTGAACTTCCCCAACGGATCACTGGTGTTTAGAATGGTCACTTGACAACCAAAAGGTTTGAGGTAATGAATGACAGGAACCTTCCCAAAGAGAAGTTCATATGGTGTCTTGAGGTAAGGTCTAGTAATGGAGACCACTGTAAGCACATAGCAAGGTGCCAACAGCTTGAGTCCAAAACATAGTGGGAGTTTGGAGTGCTGCAAGCATAGATCTTGCAGCCTCAATCAAGGTCCTATTCTTTCTTTCAGCCACCCCATTTTGTTGCGGGGTTCTTGGATTGCTATAGTCCCTCTTTATCCCTTTAGACCTACAGAGTTCTATAATAATGGTATTCTTGAACTCTATCCCATTATCACACTGAATTCCCTTAACCTTCTTATTCAACTGATTTTCAACGAGAGTGATGAAGTCTTTCATGCAGGAGTTGTTTCATCTTTAGTTCTTAGAAAGAACACCCAGCAAAATCTGCTATAACCATCCGTGATGACCAAACAATAGAACTTGTGATCAATGCTTCTGACTTGAGTTGGACCAAATAGATCCATATGTAACAGTTGAAGAGGTTCAGAGATGATGCTCAATGCAGTGACAGCTTTGTAGGATGCTCTGTGTTGCTTCCCTTTGTTGCATGCAACACAATTATGATCATTGGAGAACACTTTGGTGGGAAGACCTTCGACAAGACCCCTTTTGGAGAGAGTGTTTATAGTTTTGAAATTCACATGAGCCATTCTCCTATGCCATTTATTGGACTCATCCAATGATGCTTTAGCCAAAGAACAAACGTGAGGTTACCATCGGGGAACTTCATTGAGGTTTAATGTGTATAGATTGTGAGTTCGAGGGACTCTCAGCAGAATTGAGGTATCTTCTGGAAGCTTGAACTCTTTAGAAAGCACAAGACATTCATTTTCAGAGAAGAGTACCTTGTTCTTGGTGTCACATATTTGTGAGACAGAGAACAAGTTGAAGTTCTAAAGCTCCCTAACATAGTACACATTCTCAAAGTTCAGAAGAGGTGTCTTGATTGTGCCTTTTCCAGTAATTCTACCATCACTTCCACCAAAGGTCACATTCCCTCCTTCTACAATAGGAACAAAATTGTGCATCATATCTCTATTACTGACATACTCCTTGAATGTACCACTATCAACAATACCAACATCTTTATGTTTAAGGGGATGATCCTATAAAAACAAACATATTTACAAATGAATGTTAGTATACTGAGGAGGCTCAAGTCATTGCTGACTTGAACCTCACAGGATCATTAGATTTAGGTTTAGCAAAAGAGTAAGATCCACCATTGTTATTGGGTTTCCATTGATAGTTAGGTCTTTTATTATTCCAAGAACAACCTCACAGACTTGACAAGTGCTCCAACATCCTTTCCCATTTTTCATAGAGTCAACATATGCATGCCTATAACCATGTTTAAAGTATGGGCAGCTGGGTCGCATAAAGTCTATTAGGAGATTTCCTCCAAGAAGGGTCGGGCTCTAGCTTGTGGGACATGTGGTGGAATAATTTTAACATTGGTCCACACTGGTCTAGGTTTCACGCTGAAGAGCACATGTACCGCATCTTTGCTCATGAAAAATCACAATCCTTAATTAAATGAAATTTACTTCCGCAAACAAAACAAGTCTTCTTTTTGGAAGATGGATTCAACAAAGAAGATGTTCGATTACATGTAGAGGTATTTAAACCGAAAACATTAAAGGAATTGTTTTTAACAAACAAATTATGCAAAGATGTAAAAGACAAGTCTTCAGTGGAAACAGGCTTGGAAGTTGATTCCTCAGCAGCTATCCTAGAGGGCTTGTAGATAGTCTTGGGTGCCAGGCTTGGTGTAGGCTCAGGTGAGGGCTCAGAAGGTCCTGACTTATCACTTGGATCATAGCTGTAAGTAGATCCTAATCCATGAATTGTCACTGTTAGAGAAAGAGACAAAATCATAAGATGAAGCATCGTTGTCTGGCAAGTCTTTTAACTTTTTGCCATACAGATGGTGTGATCCATCAAAGTCAACAGATAATAGACAGGTCGCTAGTGGGCTTGAATTCACCTCTAATAGGTCCAGGGACAGCATGCAAATCACATTCCTTTCTAAAATGTTCTAAGCCTGCAGGTGTAGATTTACGCCCATCATTCCTAGCTTCCAAGCCTACATACTTTTGAAAACCTAAACCTATTCCAGAGTTCACTGACTGACTACTATAGATTTCTTTAGCTAGATTGTCACCTGATATCTGACTGTGCCTCTGTTGAACTGTTTTAACACGTTGCACACTCTCAGACCTTGAAAGATCTAGCACTCGTGGATCGTTAGTGTTGCCTATGTAATCATAAGCAAACTAATAGAAAATCTCTACAACTCGTGTTCTAAAGCGGAATGTAAACACAAGTTGTTATTACTAAGAACACTTAGATCCTCTATGGATCTTTTTATTCACTGAAACTCTATGTTTCAGATGCTCTTCTATTACAAACTATATGGTTCCTTTTATAAACAAGGAACCCTAATCTCTTACTACCCAATCGACTAAACATGCAAGCATGCATTTAATGACTAATACACTAAACTATATTGAGCGCATACAATAAAACCCATACTAACCTCGGGCCGTTCAAAGATAATAATGAGTTAGCATTTAATACAGTAAGCGCATGCTGATCCTAGTCAGCTTTCACCCTTCAGCAGTAACACGGCAATGCTTGTACTCTTCAAGAGAATCACTTCTTCAAAGATATTCTGCTTCTACTTCAGCAGAAACCTTCGGCAAAGAATGACAGCAGAAATCTTACTTCACATAATTCCCAACAATCCTCCCCTAAACTGGAATTTGACTTGGTTAAGTTCCAGCTTGACCTTGAAAGATCTTTGAGACTTCAGTACTTGAGGATTGTTTTCACACATCAGTAGCAAAGAACCAATAACAAACTCATCTCTATGATGATCAACCTTTGAGACTCCAGGTCTTTGCAGCAACACATGACATAATGTACATCAATACTTATCAGTTGCATACTATTCTCATCACATCCAGGTGTGTTAACATCTGAGAGAGGTGAATCATTGAAAATAATGGATTTGATGTCTCTTTACCAATAGCCATTACTACTGGAGTAGCCAAATGTTTAAGTTCGTAAACTATGGTACATTGATAACCATCTGATTTATGAGCAAATCAAAGAACTATATAAACGGATTTGATATGTCTTTACCTGTAGCCGTTTGCTCAAGACTAGTCAATTCTTAGAATTGGTGAATTGATAACCAAATATGGAGATAGTTGCCTTTACCACAATCCATATACGTGTGGGCTAGCCAATTCTTGGATTCCAAAAGGAATAGACCATGGTGAATTGAGGACCATACAACTCTCAGCAATTAAGCATGGGTGGTTGCAGACCCTATGATTTTGAGCAAACCATTTCAGCTATCAACAGATTTGACATGTCTTTACCAAAGCTGCACCCTTTGGACTAGCCAACTCTTTGATACACATAAGGCATATCTGGTGAGTTAATAACCCTCAACGAAAATACAATAAATCGCAAAAGAAAGTTTTTTTTTATAAGAAATTAACAATACAAACCAAAACAAACTAAACAAATAAGACCAAATATAACTCTCTCTTGAGGCATATGCCTCCCCTGAGGCCTATGCCTCCCCTTAAACTAGGCGCTAAGGGTTAAGCATCCTAATATTGACCACTAGGTGTTGAAACCTTGGTCCATCAAAAGCTTTAGTTAACAGATCTGCCACATTATCATCTGTATGAATTTTAGCCACATTTATCAAATGTTTTTCATATGCATCTCTTATAAAGTGGTGTCTGATTTCAATATGTTTGGTTCTACTGTGAAAAATGGATTCTGACAATGCATATGGTATTCTGATTATCAATAAAAAGAGTTGTGTTCATGAAGTTATACCCATAGTCCAGCAAATGGTTTTGGATCCATAGTACTTGCCCACGCTAGCTTGAGCAGCAACATACTCTGCTTTAGTAGTTGAGGTAGCCACAACGGTTTGTTTCTTGCACTGCCACGAGATCAATCTCTTTCCAAGGAATTGACAGCCTCCAGTTGTGGATCTCCTATCCAGATTTGCACCAGCATAATCACTGTCACTATATGCTTCCAACTTAAAAGGAGACTCTTTTGGGTACCAAAGGCCCAAAAGAGGTTGGCCTTTGAGGTACTTAAAGATCTTCTTGACAGCATTGAGATGGGAAGTAAGTGGAGTGACTTGATGTCGAGAGCACACACACTTACAAAGAAAGGTAATATCGCCTTGAAGCTGTTAGATACATTAAAGAACCAATCATAGATCTGTATAAATGAACATTCACAGGTAGATCTGGATCATTGTTGGATTTTGTTTTTGGAGCTTCATAAGGTGTTGTGGCAGTCCTGATACCTTCCATGCCGAATTTCTTCAACATGTCCCTCACATATTTATCCCGACTGATAAATATCCCATCCTGTTTCTGCTGAACTTGGAGACCCAAAAAGAAAGTGAGCTCCCCGATGGCACTCATCTGAAATTCTCCCTTCATTAGATCCTCGAATTCCCTACACCAAGCTTCTTTAGTGGATCCGAAAATAATGTCATCCACATACACTTGCACAAGTATGATATCTGTTGAGTTCTTCTTCTAGAAAAGAGTTTTATCTATGGCACCTCTTCTGTAGCCATGCTTCAGCAGAAATGATGAAAGCCTAGCATACCAGGCCCTTGGTGCCTGATGAAGTCTTTAGAGAGCTTTAACGACTTTGTAAACATGATTAGGATGATCTGGGTCTTCAAATCCTTTGGGTTGTGTGACATAAACTTCCTCTTCAATCTCCATACGAAGGCTCCTTTAACATCCATCTGATATAACATGAAGCCCATGTAAGAGGCATATGCCAAGAAAATTCGAATGGCCTCTACTCTTGCAACAGGTGCAAACACTTCATCATAGTCAATCCCTTCCTCTTGCCTCAGCCTTGAGCTACTAATCTAGCTTTGTTCTTAATCACCACACCCCGTGCATCTCTTTTGATTTTCAGAATCCATTTAGTTCCAATAGCATATTTCCCATCTGGTAAAGGTACCAAGATCCAAACTTGTTGGTTCTAAAACTGTTGCATTTCGTCTTGCATTGCCTCAATCCATCTTGAGTCTTCAAGAGCTTGAGAGACACTGGTTGGTTCTACTTGGGAAAGAAAACATGCAAACAGACAATGCTTGTAGTCTGTGTGATTGTCTCTTTGCTGATTTGAGACATAGGAAAGAAAAGCAACCTGTCCAAATTTAGGGCTAGAGATAGCCTTTCGAGTTCTAACAGGAGCTAGAATGCCTCCAATGATATTGGATTGAGGGTGAGAAAGGTTGATTCTTTTAGTAGCAGTGGGGTTGACTTCAATGGTAGGTTCAAGATTTGACACAGTTGGTACAAAAGTTGTGTCATAGGAAGGTGAGGAGAAAATGCCAAATTTGGGTTGATGATTTCCAAGATCCAAGGACTTGGAAAGCGAGTATACGGTTCCACAAAGTCTGTGGACACTCTAGTAGGAGTAGGAGTAGTAACTGACGAGCTCGCCAGATTTGATGACGATGGGAGAGATCTGCATCGTGTCAGCAGAAGATGGTTTCCACTGACGCCTCATTTGCAAGCTCCCCACCACCTTTTCAGCTTCAAGCATAGCTGCAAATTCTTGAGTCCTAGCAAGGTCCTCAAGCATAGTGTGATTCATCTTCACGCTCAGCAGAAGTATCTCTTGAAGAGTTACCTGCAACATTGTTAGGGGAGAAAGAAGGCACAAGTATGGGATGTTCATCATCTTCAAATTCACTTCCAGAGTCAGTATCCAAGGTACCTGCATTGTTAGTGGGATATTCTTGAGAGCCTGCACTTTGGTTAGCCATATGTCTAGTATACCCAGATAATCAGCTAGGTAGTCGAGGTCAAAAGACCACACATGACCCTCGTCCTTGAACGTTGGGCTTATCCTCCGTGTATCTCGTGTTCAACGTCTCCTCATCTTCTTGGCGATAAGTTGTACACTCTATAAGCCTTGCTATTAGCTGAATAACCCACAATATAGCCATCATCAACCTTCTCATCGAACTTCCCCAACGGATCACTGGTGTTTAGAATGGTCACTTGACAACCAAAAGGTTTGAGGTAATGAATGACAGGAACCTTCCCAAAGAGAAGTTCATATGGTGTCTTGAGGTGAGGTCTAGTAATGGAGACCTTGTTAAGCACATAGCAAGTGTACAACAACAGCTTCAGTCCAGAACATAGTGGGCAGTTTGGAGTCTGCAAGCATAGATCTTGCAGCCTCAATCAAGGTCCTATTCTTTCTTTCAGCCACCCCATTTTGTTGCGGGGTTCTTGGATTGCTATAGTCCCTCTTTATCCCTTTAGACCTACAGAGTTCTATAATAATGGTATTCTTGAACTCTATCCCATTATCACACTGAATTCCCTTAACCTTCTTATTCAACTGATTTTCAACGAGAGTGATGAAGTCTTTCAAGACAGGAGTTGTTTCATCTTTAGTTCTTAGAAAGAACACCCAGCAAAATCTGCTATAACCATCCGTGATGACCAAACAATAGAACTTGTGATCAATGCTTCTGACTTGAGTTGGACCAAATAGATCCATATGTAACAGCTGAAGAGGTTCAGAGATGATGCTCACTGCAGTGACAAATTTTGTAGGATGCTCTGAGTTGCTTCCCTTTGTTGCATGCAACACAATTATGATCATTGGAGAACACTTTGGTGGGAAGACCTTCGACAAGACCCCTTTTTGGAGAGAGTGTTTATAGTTTTGAAATTCACATGAGCCATTCTCCTATGCCATTTATTGGACTCATCCAATGATGCTTTAGCCAAACAGTGAGGTTACCATCAGGGTGAACTTCATTGAGGTTGAATGTGTATAGATTGTGAGTTCGAGGTACTCTCAGCAGAATTGAGGTATCTTCTGGAAGCTTGAACTCTTTAGATAGCACAAGACATTCATTTTCAGAGAAGAGTACCTTGTTCTTGGTGTCACATATTTGTGAGACAGAGAACAAGTTGAAGTTCTGAAGCTCCCTAACATAGTACACATTCTCAAAGTTCAGAAGAGGTGTCTTGATTGTGCCTTTCCGTAATTCTACCATCACTTCCCCCAAAGGTCACATTCCCTCCTTCTACAATAGGAACAAAATTGTGCATCATATCTCTATTACCGGACATACTCCTTGAACAGCCACTATCAACAATACCAATATCTTTATGTTTAAGGGGATGATCCTATAAAAACAAACATATTTACAAATGAATGTTAGTATACTGAGGAGGCTCAAGTCATTGCTGACTTGAACCTGCCTTGTGGATCATTAGATTTAGGTTTAGCAAAAGAGTAAGATCCACCATTGTTCTTGGGTTTCCATTGATAGTTAGGTCTTTTATTATTCCAAGAACAACCTGCCGAGGACTTGACAGCAACGCCCCAACATCCTTTCCCATTTTTCATGGAGTCAACATATGCAGGCCAATAACCATGTTTAAAGTATGGGCTAGTGGGTCGCACATAAAGTCTATTAGAGATTTCCAAGAAGGGTCAGTTCTAGCTTGTGGGACATGTGGTGGAATAATTTTAACATTGGTCCACATGGTCTAGGTTTCTACTGAAGAGCACATGTACCAGATCTTTGCTCATGAAAGTCACAATCCTTAATTAAATGAAATTTACTTCCGCAAACAAAACAAGTCTTCTTTTTGGAAGATGGATTCAACAAAGAAGATGTTCGATTACATGTAGAGGTATTTAAACCAGAAACATTAAAGGAATTGTTTTTAACAAACAAATTATGCAAAGATGTAAAAGACAAGTCTTCAGTGGAAACAGGCTTGGAAGTTGATTCCTCAGCAGCTATCCTAGAGGGCTTGTAGATAGTCTTGGGTGCAGGCTTGGGTGTAGGCTCAGGTGAGGGCTTGGGAAGGTCTGACTTATCACTTGGATCATAGCTGTAAGTAGATCCTTAATCCGATGAATTGTCACCGAGAGAAAGAGACAAAATCATAAGATGAAGCATCGTTGTCGGCAAGTCTTTTGACTGTTTGCCATACAGATGGTGTGATCCATCAAAGTCAACAGTAATAGACAGGTCAGTGGGCTTGAATTCACCTCTAATAGGTCCAAGGACAGCATGCAAATCACATTCCTTTCTAAAATGTTCTAAGCCTGCAGGTGTAGATTTACGCCCATCATTCCTAGCTTCCAAGCCTACATACTTTTGAAAACCTAAACCTATTCCAGAGTTCACTGACTGACTACTATAGATTTCTTTAGCTAGATTGTCACCTGATATCAACCATTGTTTATGTCTAGCTATTTCCTCAGCAAGTTTCTCTTTAAGCTCTAGATTCTCAGTAATAGTATCAGCTTTTTCATTTTCAGTGCGTTTCAAGTTAATGTTTGCAATATCTAGATCAAATTGAAGCACCTTAATCTTTTCTTCATAAGCAATCTGATTCTTTTGAAACCAAACCTTTTGTCTTTCTAATGTTTTTAACGAAAGTTTATAGGCTTCATTATCAACATAGCATGCATTGTATCTAGGTTTCATAGTATCATAAGCTTCTTTCAGTTCAGTATATCTTTCACTACAACCAAATATACAGTTGTGTACCTGAGAAAGACCCATGAAGGCAAACTGATCATGCCTATCTTCTGAAGTGCACCTTGCCAGCAGTCCAAGCTTCTCTGTATCAGCAGCTTCCACATTTACAGGTTCATGAGCAACCCAGTTGACCTGTTCATCCAAGGTGACTAGAGCTGCTGAAGTGCTAGCTCCTTTCTGATTCTGCTGAAAGGTATTGTAGCTGGTACTCTCTCCACTCTTCCTGTCTTTGCATTCCCTCGAGAAATGACCCATCTGGTGGCAAGAGAAACACTTGACCTTTCTCCTGTCAAATCGAGCTGGATCCTTTCCCTTGAATCCAAACTTCCTTCCTGCTTTCTCTTCAAACCTCTTGATATCCACTGAAAGCATGGCCACTTGCCATTTCAGCTTCATCTCCTCCATCTCAAGTGGGTCCACTTGATCAAAGTCTTCATATACCAGATGCTGCTGAGTGTCATAATCAGCAACAAAGGAGTGAAGGACATCCTCCAATATACTTCCAGTCTTAGCTTGAGGATGTGAAGGAGTGGGACGATAGGATGATGATGGTAAATAAGATGGACTTGAAGCATGCATCATCATATTCGAGTGGGATGTCCCAACAAAGGCTGAATGACCAGAGGAGGTTGCACGGTAGGGAGATCTGACATCAGGTTCAAGAGATCTGAGTTTGTTGTATAGCTCGTCAAAAGTGAGCATGTCCAGTCCACCTTTAGCTTTCAGGGCTATACTCACATGCAACCAAGATGGAGGCAAAGATCGAAGGAACTTAGAGTTGCTATCATCATTGTCAGGCTTTGCATTCAGCTGGTTTAGCTGACTCAGAATCTTGTGAAACCTGTCGTATCCCTTGTGGATAACCTCTTCTTCAGAAATATTGAACTCTTGGAAGTGTTGTCTAAGCATGGACTTCCTCATTCTTCTAGACTCTTCATTACCACCAAACCTAGCTTTAAGAGCCATCCAGATGTCCTTTGCATCAACCATGTGGTGAAAATCACCTAAGTGATCTTCAGGAATAGATTGAAGGAGGATGGTTCTTACCTTGTGCTCTCTTTGCACAGCCAAAACCTCTTCAGCAGTTTTGGGAGGAGCAATGGTGAACTTACCATCAAGATCTGGGATGGTCTTCTTTAGGCTGTTGCCATTTTTTACTATCTCCTATAGATTCCAATCAATATTGGAGATCCAGTTCTGCATCTTCATTGTCCACAGATCATATTCTTCCTTCTTCAGATAAGGAAACTTGCCATTACTGTTGGAGAGACTAAGTTGCTGCATAGAGGTGGTATTTTTGATGATGTTGTTGTTGTTGGTGTTTGTGGCATCTGATTCATCATCAGTTCCAGGCATTGTAAATAAGTTTTTGGTTGTAGTTGGGTGAGGAAAATAAGGTTCTCAGTATCGTAGAGACTCTCCCGAGGCTCTGATACCACTTGTTGAACTGTTTTAACACGTTGCACACTCTCAGACCTTGAAAGATCTAGCACTCGTGGATCGTTAGTGTTGCCTATGTAATCATAAGCAAACTAATAGAAAATCTCTACAACTCGTGTTCTAAAGCGGAATGTAAACACAAGTTGTTATTACTAAGAACACTTAGATCCTCTATGGATCTTTTTATTCACTGAAACTCTATGTTTCAGATTCTCTTCTATTACAAACTATATGGTTCCTTTTATAAACAAGGAACCCTAATCTCTTACTACCCAATCGACTAAACATGCAAGCATGCATTTAATGACTAATACACTAAACTATATTGAGCAGTACAATAAAACCCATGCTAACCTCGGGCCGTTCAAAGATAATAATGAGTTAGCATTTAATACAGTAAGCGCATGCTGATCCTAGTCAGCTTTCACCCTTCAGAAGTAACACGGCAATGCTTGTACTCTTCAGTAGAATCACTTCTTCAGCAGATTCTGCTTCTACTTCAGCAGAAACCTTCGGCAGTAATGACAGCAGAAATCCTACTTCACATAATTCCCAACAGCCTCAGTGAAGACACCAATGGTCCCACCTAACAACCTTGGACCTGATCTCACTGGCAAATCAATCAATCAAACTCATTTCAGAGGGATTGTTGGATCACTGATGTATCTAACCGCTACTAGACCAGACATACAATTTTCAGTCTGTTTAATAGCAAGATATCAGTCCAATCCCAAAGAATCTCACCTCACTGCAGCCAAGAGAATACTCAGGTACCTGAAGGGAACCCCAAGCCTTGGACTCTACTATCCAAAATGCTCAGGGTTTGATCTCAAGGGTTACTCTGATTCAGATTATGCTGGCTGCAACATGGACAGAAAAAGTACCTCAGGGTCCTGTCAATTCCTTGGAGGAAAACTGGTCTGTTGGAGTGCAAAGAAGCAACAATCAATGGCTATGTCCTCAGCTGAAGTTGAATATGTAGCTGCTGCAGGATGTTGTGCCAATGTACTATGGATGAAAAGTCAACTCAGTGACTACAACATCCATTACAAAATGGTACCCATCTTCTGTGATAACACAAGTGCAATTGCAATCTCCAACAACCCTGTCCTCCACCAAAGAACCAAACACATTGATATCAGATATCACTTCATCGGGGATCACATAATGAAAGGAGACATAGAGCTTCATTTCATCCCTACTGAATATCAACTGGCTGATATCTTCACCAAACCCTTGGATGAACCCACCTTCAGGAGACTGAAAGCTGAATTGGGAATGCTTGACATTGAAAGTCAAGTATCTGAAAACCAATCTCAGTAAGTTCTCTGAAATGGTTCATCCTCCATGGGCACCCAAAATAAACCTCTCACTGAATGAGTAAGACTCATTCAGGGTCCCTGACACTTGACAAAGAACATTGAATAAGTAACTAAATGATCCAAGTATCAGTTACTTTAATGTCCTAGGTTGGTAACTATGCCAATTTAATAAAGGAATATATGTCTCTTTGTCTTACTGTCATCCCACTCGGCATTTAATGCCTCTCACAAAAATATCAAATTGATATTTTATCTCTGCAAAAGTGCACTGTGCACTGCAACTGTTCCCTTAAAAAACAGGATTTTGCTGCGGGTAATGGAGTGGTAGCATTAAATGTGGAAATTCAAACGCCTTTCAAAACCAACTCTAAATATTCTCATTTGTGCACAAAACACCCCTCTTATCACTCTATAAATACCCTCTTCAAACACAAACAAACACACACAAATCTTTTCTGCAACAAAACTCTGTCAAAATCATTTCAAAAAAAACATTTGTGTTCTCAAATCTTCAAAACCCCTTTTGGAAAAACCTTTCTTGTAAACATTTACAAAAGTTTTTCATCACAAACTTGAAGAGATCTAAATACTTTGATTGTTCTAGTCAAAACATTTTTTTAATCCTAAAATCTTTGTTAATGGAAATGGCTAGAACACCATCTCTCCAGTTTGCTTCTCAGTGGGTAGGGGATCTTACTAATGTTGAATTTAAAACAAATAATGTCATAGGAAATTTTGAATATCCTGAAAATGTCCCAACCTATAAAGACATTATAAAATTTTTATTCAACTGCCCACTCAAAACGGCCTTTGTAAAATGTCCCTCAGTGTTGTACCCAAACTACCTCAGGGAGTTTTGGGCTACAGCTAGAGCCTTTGACCCGACACCTTCTACTGATGAGAATAACCTTAGACCTCTCAGGAAGTATCTCATCAGGTTCAGTCTTAATGGGGGAAAACAATACACCCTGGATTTCAAAACGTTTTGCACTACAACAGGGTTAGATTATAACAAAGGTGTTTATGTAGCCCATCCTGAACCCTACACAGTGAAGGATGGGTTAAAACAAATCGTTTTAGATCCAACTTTTTTGGACAAGACCCCAGTCACTAAAAGCTCGTTCCCCATGGCTTGGAGGATCCTCTTCACTTTTGTGATTCAGGTCCTCGGCGGGAACCACTCATCCACTATTCAGTTGATGATGGCATACTGCTTGATGAATGGGGTCACTGTCGACATAGGGGAGATCATTTACAGTGATCTCGTAACGAAGCTACAGAGCAAAACTAGGACGAAATACGTTTCGTATCCTAGGTTTGTCTCTTGTGCTCTGCAATCGTTACTGGGTTCAAATTATACTCAGGATGAAAAATTTGGAAATTTACCTGGCATCCTGAGCCCTTCAAATTTTCAAAAGAACCCATCCCTCGTCACTCCCATTGAATTGACGGCCCACATGATTGCTGTAAACAATCTAAGTGGATCAGTGTCTCCAAACCCTGCTCCCAAAAAGAAAAAGGGGAAGTCTCAGACTGGGACTAAGACCATACCAAAGTCTCAGGGCCCTGAGGCTTCAGGAGCACAACCTAAGAGGTACAAAAAGCCCGTGACCAAAAAGACACCCGCTGACCAGGCAACAATCACCCCAGTGACAATGAAGGACACTGATACATCACAATCAGTGCCCTTGGTCACACCTACTACTCCCCAAGATCCAGAGGGAAACATACAACCCGCTGGTAGGGGAGCGCCTTCCACAACGCCCAGTGATGACATTAGCAAATCCAAGCCTTTGTCTGAGGGCACACTGATCTCTCCCAAAGACTCAGAGGGACTCAAACAACCCGCTGATAGGGATACAACTATCACTGACTCTGCTAAAGGCACTGGGAAACGCCCACCAGTGTCTCAGGGGTCACTGGGGGACAAAGACTCGGAGGGAAAGGAACAACCCGCCGATATGGAACCCACAACCAATCCTGACTCCAGTGAAGGCACTGGGAAGCGCCCACCAGTGTCCGAGGGGTCAACGGGGGACAAAGACTCGAGAGGATATAAACCACCCACTGATATGGAACCCATAACCAACCCCTTGCTCACAATTGCTGATGTCACTGGGATATTATTCTCTGAAGATGAGCTCGCTGAGACTGATGATGAAATCTTATCAGCTGGAGAAGAAATGGACGCTGAGGTTCAAGCTGAACAAGAACCTCAGCTTGATCCAAAGGAGCTTACTGAATCCCCATTCCAACATGATCATACTTCTGAATCCTCAAGCTCTGATGAATTCAAAGAGTTTGACAATGTTCTTCCCCTCACTGAAAGGCAGTTGGCTCAGTGGATCACCGGGGCTTCAAGGAAGCTATACTCAGGGGTGACTAAAACACTGTGGGAACAACATACTGAGGCTGCTGCAAGCTTACGCGATCTTAAGGCAGAATTACAGGGCTTCGATGAAAATGTTCATGAGCACAGAGATCTGATGTATGACAACATTCACCGACTGGATGAAAACATGGCTAAATTCCTCAGGCATCTTCAGGGTGTAGGTACCACGATAGATGAAATCAGGGAGTTTGTCAAAGAAGACCCAGCAACCAACTCTAAAGTCTTGGAAGCTACTGAGGCGTACCTGAAACAATCCTCAAACCACACTGAACTGCTCAATATGCTCAAGTATACAAATGTTCAGGGTCTTCCATCCTCAGTCCAGTCTCTACAAGCTACAATGGACTCTCTGAATACGCAGGTGGCTACATTGGCTCAAGCATCCTCATCTCTGGCCTGGAATCTTGGGCCCAGAATGACTGCTCTTGAAATTTCACAAGCTAATTTGGAAGCAAAAGTCACTGGTATTCAAACTGACACCTCAGACATGAAGGCAATGATCACTGAAATTTATCAAGCCTTCAAGGGTCAAGCAGCTCCGCCCCCCTCAGCATCAACACCAACTCTTGCCCTCACTGACGCTACGGCAACAGTTGAGGGGGAGAATATTGCTGAAGAAACTCCTCTTCACACTGAGGGGGAGCAAACATCATCAGTCTCTATAGCTCCCACATCAACATCACCACCAGTCACAGCAACTCCCATCTCATCCATCCCACCAACATCATCATCAACAACACTGGCAGTTATCACAACAAAACCACCATTGGTTGCATCATCTTCTTCAGGCCAGGACAAAGGCAAAGGCATAATGACGATTGCTGAGCCTGAGAAGATCCCCTATAAAATCGGCGACACTGAATACCTGCTCACACCTCAACAGCTGAGTAAACATCTTGCTAAAGAAGAAAGAAGATTGAAACTAGCTGAGGAAGAGAAAAAGAACAGAGAAGCACTGGCAAAAGTAGTCGCTGAAGAAGCTGAGAATATGGGATTAGATGCAAGCAAGCTCCCAAAGGGTCAGGCAGGACAAAGTTCAAGGATGCTCAGGCTGCTCAAATGGCTGCAATGAGAAAGCAGTATGAAGAAAAGAGAAAGAAAACTGAAGCTCTCAGGAAAAGCAGAATTGAGGAATACAACTGGACAATGAGCAGCCGAAGGCTTCCTGAAAAAATCACTGATGTCAAGATTATTCCCAACACCAAACCATTGGCTATGAATGTTTACAGAGGGGATGACAAAAGACACTTTGAGGTTCATGATCCCTTAAAATTCAATGACTTTGGGATCACTGAACTTGATGAACTTGGTCCGATCATTGGTAAGAAGCAAAATAAGGTGGTCAAGGAGCTGATGAAGATGCTCAGCAAAAGATATGAAAGGCTGAGGGATGAACCAGCCCAACTAGGAATTCAGCCTGCCTTGACTGCACCTCAAGGATCTCAACCACAAACTTCCACTGGCAAAAGGAAGAGAGTTGAGTTCCAACCTGAGATTAAAGTGCCTGGACTGGAGTGTAATAGGGAGCTACCTGAAGGGGTTAAATTTGTGAATTGTCTAGTGATTGAAGAGCCTGAAAGAGGGCTATTTCACATTGATGTCTATGGAAACCCAGCATTTCAAAGATGGAGTGATATTGATCAGGCTGGTGTAGCTGCAATGATCAGCTATATTCCAGTGGCCTCTCAGATCCAATCCCCAGCAAATATCAGGTTCTGACAAGATAAGAGACCATCCTGACAGAGAAACACTCATCACCAAAAAGGTCAAGCTAGAAGCATTGGGAATCCATCTGGATTGACATCATTTTGTTTTATCCTTTGTACTAGTGATAGGAACTATGTGATCTAATCAATAAACGATGTATGTTTTATTCATTTACTCAGTGTTCCTTATTGTATTCATTAGTACATTCAGTGTAGGAAGAAGCCATTTGCTCACTTACACTGATCAACCACTTAGGCTATTTGTATATCCAAATAGGGGGAGACTGTTGGGTTCAGAAAATACCCAAACCCCTTAATCTAGGATTTGAATAGAAAATAGCCCAAGTACTCATCCGTTAAACACAATCAGGTCGCTAAGTGCATAGCCGCTCAGTGAGTCATCTTTAGGATACTCAGTACGAGGCAATGAAGAAGTCTCTCCACTCAGTAAGGCGGAACTTAAAGGGTGAAGACTGAGTCAAGAAGAAGATGATGGATTCAGTGAGTGATGACAATAACTCACTGAATCCCTAAGACTCCTCTCCAACTACTTACACTGAAGACAAACTGAAGAAGAAGACTGAAGGATAAACAGACTGAAGAAAGAGCGGACAAGGCGGGAGAAGTTTGAATCAGATAAAGAAGTCCTTATCAACATAAGTCAACTCTCCCTGAATGGCTAACTTACAAGCTCAGTGTCATCACTGAAATATGGAAAGCAGCCTTGTCCTTTACTTAGAATAGTCTTTTTAAACAGAGACAAAATACATCAGTATTTTGTCTTCTGTATGATGTCAGATTTGTCACTTAGGAAAGAGTTAAAACTCATACTTGTATAAATAGCATAAGAGATGGAGTGAAAAGATTAAGCTTGTGAATTGTAAAAACACACATACACGCAAGCCATCTTTTCACTCCTCCAAATACAACTTAGTTCCTGAGATAGCTCAGTGAGCTCTAAGAGTTGTGCTCAGACTTAGCCTGAGCTTAGAGAAGAGTCACCCAACTTTGTCATTTCAATCCCAAGTACTATTCCGCAAGTACTTGGGTAACGTATTCTTTGTTGATTTATTTCTAATAAGAATATGATGTTGAAAATTACTTAGTGTGTTTTCCTTATGTTAATTTCAGTCATAGTTCACTATTAACTTGTTTTATAAACTTAAACTGTTTTTAACGATAGTGAACGGGGAACAACAGGATGAGTTTGAAGACCGTGACTTTTAGAAGGTCTTTCTTTTCCTGGTGGACGTGGCAACACATCATCTACAAAGAGATCGGGTTCAATTTCGGTTACCCGTCCTTGGTTTCGTCTTGCTTGTGTTGAATCGAGATTTTTCCATTTTTGTTTGTCTTTAAAAAAAACCAAGGACTTTTGTGCTTAAAATCCGAACTCGTGATGCGGTTGTAAATTATATGAACCCGTGTCATCAAATCTTCATCATTCTCCTCGCTAAGAGCCTTGGTTTCGTTGGCAAGCGAATTAAACTTCCTGACATCTGTGTTCATCAGAGTCCACTTTCCCATCAACATGTTCTTGGTACATTTCACAAATTTGTTTTTCCGGCTTTCTCATTGTATGTGTCGAGAACTTTGTACCAAAACGTGTCTTTATGTTGATCCACGCCGACATTTGGATCCTTGGATACTTGTATGAGTTAATACAAATAAGCCGTAAAAATGTTTATTTATATTTTACGATCTTCTAATGTTTTGTTGATAACAAACGTAAAATCATTTTAACGAAACAAATAAAATACGTCAATGGTTTGAGCCAATAGTTTACTAACACACTTATGTTTTCACATAAAACACTAAACAAGTAAAAGTGATTTTATGATGTAGTAATGTACAATAACTAGTGTTTACATATTGGGCAAATATATACATAACTAGTATATATTATAATGGGTAATATAAATGGGTAGAAGTTTAAGTATTTGACCCATTGACCAAATACATTGAATGTAGTTGGGTAAAATCCAAAGTCCATGACCCATACCCATAGAGCATAACCCATAACCCATTGCATGACATCATGCATAAGTCATATATGGATATTATCCATGACCCATGGACTAGATGCATTGCATCTTGTAGATACATTGTATCTACTTGGATACCCATGGTCCAAAGCCTAGGACCCATGACCCATAACCCATGGTCAAAGGGGAGCGTCCCACAGATCCCCAGGATTACACTGGACGGATCCCTCAAGTGAGGGATCTGTGGGATCCGTGGAACAGTAGCTAAATTTCTTCTATAAATAGTGAGCCATTTCTTCATTTTGGGTTGCCATTCCCACACATACTTTCTCCAAGTATTGTAACCTTCTAACCTCAGATCCTAAGGATCTCTCTATGTAGTTTGTGTTTTGTTTTTTGTGTGATTCTCTAGGTTCCTCTTAAAGGCGATATCACCACATCTTAAAGTCGAGCAAGCTCAAGTTCATAAGTTGCCATACTTCGTCATCATCAAGACTACTGAGGTTCTCTTATTGATAGTTCTTTCTTCCTCCATAGAAGTGTTGTGTCAAAGACATTAGTGAAGGATGCCGAAAGAGTCAAGACGAAAGCATTAGTGAATGGTGCTTAACGTCCGTGTCAAAGGCATTAGTGAAGGATGCCGAAAGAGTCAAGACGAAAGCATTAGTGAAGGGTGCTTAACGTCCGTGTCAAAGGCATTAGTGAAGGATGCCAAAGGAGTTAAGACGAAGGCATTAGTGAAAGGTGTCAAACGTCCGTGTCAAGGGCATTAGTGAAAGATGCCTAGAAGTCAAGTCAAGTGGAATTAGTGAAAGATGCCAAGGGTGTATAATCGATGAGGTGCATCGATGTTCAAATAGAGATAGGTTGAATCCAAGGATATTGATATCCTTGATGATGTTGTAATAAGGAGTTGGTCTCCTTGGGGGTTAGGTGTTGGGTAGTGTTGGGTAGTATTTCCTCCATCGTAATGGAACTCGGTATTTAGCCTAGTACCGGATAAAGGGTAGGAGACGTTGTGGTAGGTGTGGTTCTACCTTGTGGAAGAACCCGGTGTTTAGCATAGTACCGGAAAAAGAGTAGGCAACGTTGTGAAGGCTTCTCCGCCATAAGGAGTTGGTGTCGTGTAGCGATTACGAACTCTCGAGTAGGTGACTTGGGGAGTGGAGTAGGGCAAGGAAGGTGTCCTTGTATCCGAACCACTATAAACACTCGTGTTGTGGTTATGTGTTTCTTACTCTTTATTTCTCATTACACATTTATATATCTATCTATCAATGTCCAACATACACATCCATATAGATTGACATAAGTCGATCTAAATATTTTAAAACAAAGTTTTAATTGGTAAAACTATTCAACCCCCCCCCCTCTAGTTTTCCATAATTGGCATCAGAGCTTCGTTACCAAGTTTCTTAGAGTATGTTGTACTTTAAAAACTTGATACGATGCGTGTATGTTTGAAAACTACAAAGAAGGATTTTGTTTTTTACTAAAGGTCATGTTTTAAAAAAAATCATCATATTGTATAATGTTGGATAATGATAGAACGTTCTAATATTTTCTTTGTTAAGAATTCTCCATACTTGGATTTGGGCATCCTAAGAAGATCATGAAGAAATTCTCTAAATACTTCTTTCCTTAAAAAGAATATTTAGCAAAGAATTCTCCATACTTGGATTTGGGCATCCTAAGAAGATCGTGAAGAATTTCTCTAAATACTTCTTTCCTTAAAAAGAATATTTAGCAAAGGTATAATCTTTAATAAATTACAAATATTTTTTTTGTCATTTTTCTTTAATCATGATTAAGTTTTAGTAGTACCTTTACGCTCTATTAATAATCACTAAAGTTATTATCTATATTGAACTCATCATCAAGAATAGTATTCTTCGTTGATTTATATAGACATTACTACAAACTAGTAATAATGATATCTCGGCTATTCGAGAGCCCTGATCATTATTCCTCACAAAAGGATTATTGACATTTCATCTATGTCAATGAGTATCCATGTAAAATTTCTTACATTATGATAAAATGGGATTTTATCATAATCTTTGAAAACTTCCTTAAGAATTATGATTTATTTATAAAAAGGGAACCTCGTCAAATAGGACTAGTATAACCCGTCAAAACCCCAAAACCATAAGTTATAGGGCATAAACATTGACCCTAGGCAATTTAGAACTCCCAAACCAAAATTATCAAGGAATGCTTAAGCTGACTAATTGCTGTTATGCCGGATCCCTGCATTTGAACTAGCCGGATCCCTAATACAAGGGATCCATGGGATCCGTGCAACAGAAGACAGCATAAGTAAGAAATGATCACTGTGGAAGTTCCACTATCACTTTCCTCTATTAAAAACTCACGAACATAAACCTAGTTACTGTTCACAGGAGCAAATTGATCATCTTCTTCAAGCAAAACACCTCTTGGAAGTTCCACTATCACTTTACTCTTTATTTCTCATCACACATTTATATATCTATCTATCAATATCCAACATACAAATCCAAATAGATTGACATAAGTTGATCTAAATATTTTAAAACGAAGTTTTAATTGGTAAAACTATTCAACCCCCCCCCCCCCCGCCCCCGCCTTCTAGTTTTCCAAAGTATGAAACATTCTGCCAAAAATAACTTCTCATCTTGGCTCCACATGTTTTGACTAGAGGATCCATCGGGTTTCTTTTCCCGGGGTTTCTTTGCAGTCTTCTTGACATACTTTTGGGACGGCGTGCCTTCGGCTTCCGGTTGTTCTTGGGATGGTTGTTGGGATTGTTGTTGGAATAGCTATTGAGAAATTTAGGTTTGTTGGAGTTGTTATTGAAGTTGAAATTGTTGAAATTGCAATTGTTGTTCGGGTGAAAATTTGGTTGACATATGGGTTAAAGGCGGTAAACTGATTTGATTGTTTGATATGGAAATTGGTTAAAGTTTGAGAATATGAAATTTGCGGATGTTGGTGTGTTGTTATTAGAGGAAGATGACGAACTCGGTATTTGGTTTTGTTGGTCGGTGAGCATAGTGTTGACCCATTGTTAGTTATTGTTGGGAGTCATTTTAGAGAGAAAAATAGAGAATATTGTGGAGTTTAGAAATAGAAATTATAGTATAACTATGTGTAAAAATAGAATAATGATAGTGTATTTATAGGATTTCTATAGGGGTAAAATTTTTAAAAAAGTGGAGTTTTAATTCAAAAAAAGGGTAACAAAAAAGTACCCCCAACGTCTCTTTTTTTAAAGGGTAAATTCTTTTTTTTTTAAAGTGAGATTTTGAATGCGAAAACGGCTAGTAACAGCCCCAAACATCCATATTTTTTTTTAAATGTACTAAATACACTTTTTTGAACCAACGTCCTTTTTTGTACATAGCGCTCTTAAATAGCCGCTTTCTAGTCCAATTGTATTAAATATCCTTTATGACCACAAACGCAACCATCTTATATAAAACACTAGCTAAAAGACCCGTGAATTTCACGGGTATATAAAAGAAACGTAGATAAAAATAGTTTTTACATTACAAAATGAGTCGTAAGCTTGAAACACATGAGTATAGGTAGTTGAAAAAGAAACTTTGCACAAACGAACATGTGTGGTAATCAAACAAATAGTTAAATAACTAAAAAATGACATTAAATTGCATAGGCACATATTGTAGTTTTTGATGTTGCTTTACTTAATATTTGTTGCAAGAGTGCAAAAGCATGTTGATTCACTTGTCAAAGACTTGAACTCATCTTTAATAACAATATCTACGTGAAGTTTCTTCCAACCATTATACATATGTATAGTGTATTCAAAACTAATAAATAAATGTGTTTCATTAGAAAACAATAGTTTATATGTAAAAAAAAATTGGATGAGTCTGATTACTTATAATCACATATATTTTGTAGCACTTTTTCTTAGAAAACGTTTATTGTGGTATTCGTAGAGAAACCATTTTGTTGCAAATAACAATCTCCAATCCTCTTAACCAGGGAGATAATAAAAGTTGTTTGTGTGCCTACCGAGAACATATTATTGTACGTGAGAATCGAGTATTTGACATCATAATCTATATTTATACCATATATAAAGGAAAAAACTCATATTCTTAAATGTGAAAAATTAAGAAACTATATATGGAAATCATAAACTTTTATTATTATTTTCGTTTATAATCCATAACCAATATTATTTTCATTCAGTTTATGTTTAATTCTCAAAATTTTAAACTTTTATTATTTTTCGTTTATAACTCATAAACTTTTCTTTTATCACTACGATTATATGGTGCTATAAACTCCCGTTTTTATGCACGGTTACTCGTTTAGTTTATTAAATATTAAATTTAATTTATTTAAGGTAATTTGTGGATTTTGTTCATGTTAAAAAAACACAACTTATTGAAAAAAAATAATAAAATAAAATAAAAAAACATATCTTCATTGCATAAATTATATCATGTGTCTACCGGACACATGTTTGCAAAACCGTTAAACTGAAAGGTAAATATTGTATTATTAATTGAGCATCTCATCACTTTATTGCAATGATTCCTTTCGTTAGTGAAACTTGTAATATAACGTGAGGATCTTTTATGGTAACATGTGTGACCAAGAAAATACTATATAATTACTTGGATAGGGCACATGTGACCAAAATTCTACAATATAGTTAATCTACATTATGTAACTTACAATGGTTTCTGCACATTTGTGAGATAGTGTTGCGCAGGGATGGATCCAAAGTGTCGTTTATTTTTTCAGAGCTTTTACCTCTTCATCTGCAAACTATGTCTGTAGAAAAAGAGGCACATCATCTAAAGTCTTCATCTGCATGCAAGAAGACTGTTTGTTTGTTGTGCGATTGAAGTCCTTCTTTCCTTTTTTTTTTTTTTTTTTTTTTTTTTTTTTTTTTTTTTTTTTTTGTGCTATACATCTTTTTGTTATATGGGTCAAATAGGTCAATGGGTTTCTTACGTTTTCGACTGTTTTTTACATTTTTGTATATCTTTTTACGTTTCACCTACTTTTTTAGGTTTTGGACCGCTTTTTAAGTTTTCATTTGTTTTCGACCAAAACGTAAAAAACCGAAGAAAACGTAAAAAACAGACGAAAGTGAACAAAAACATAAAAAATGGACGAAAATGAAAAAAACAAACGAAAATGTGAATAACGGACGAAAACATAAAAAACCGGACGAAAATAGTAAGAATACAGACGAAAAAGTAAAAAACAGACGAAAAAGCAGATAGGTCGAAAACGTAAAAAACGGACGAATACATAAAAAATGGACCGTAAAAAAAATGGAAGAAAACGTAAAAACGGCGAAAACTTAAAAAAACGAACGAAAACATAAAAAAAATGGATGAAAACGTAAAAAACCATATGAAAACGTAAGAAAACGGACGAAAAACATAAAAAACCGGACGAAAATGTAAAAAACGGACAAAAACGTAAAAAACTGGGCGAAAACTTAAAAGCCAAACGAAAACATAAATAAACTAACGAAAACGTAAAAAAACAAATGAAAAAGTAAAAAACAGACGAAAACGTAAAAAAACAGACGAAACGTAATAAAGGAATGTAAAAAAGCCGACAAAATGCAAAAACTGAACGAAACGTAATAAAGCAGACGAAAACTTAAGAAAACGGGGGGGAAAACGGACGAAAACGTAAAAAATGGATGAAAACGTAAAAAAAAACGGACGACACGTAAAAAAGATGTAAGATTTTGAGAAAGAGATGTAGGGTTTGTGAAAGAAAAGGTAAGAAGTGAATATACAATGTCTAAAATTTAGAAGAGGAAAAAAGTGAAAAAATATACTTATGTCTGCCAAAAATAAAACAAAAATCTATGCGCTCCCGCAGACAAAAGAATTAAAAAAAGGAAAAAGTGCTTATTGAAAAAAAAAAACAAACGACATCTTAATTTGATCTCTTGTTAAATACATATACCGTTATGGATGACTTCAACATTAAAAATGCATGTTACCTTATCGTCCATTATGATCATCTTCAGATCGATCAAATGGAGCTTACTATGAGCTTGTTGCTTTCATGCACATAGGATACTTACTCGAAGAATAGCATTATCCTTCACAGTGAGTCATAAATAAAACAATTAGCATATCACGTTATTGAAAGGTTTTGTGATATTAAGCAAATGACGTTTACTGTTCTTGAAGCATTTGATATGTAATTTAGGCTGTTAGGGGTTAAATGGCACAAAGTCAAACAAAATCAAGACCATATTAAAAAGTAGGGATAATATATCGATAGTTTATCTAATTTTTAAGTTTTTCTCATACATGTAACATATTTTTTGAAAGTAACTTATAGGCTATTAATTTATGTATTTATCTTCGTTTACACTAATTCTGATCATATTTAATCCGAATAATTATCAAACGGCAAAACTGAACATAACACTAACATATTAAAATAATACGAATAAAAATCAGCCACGAAATTTCAAATTTATCCTTCTAAATTACTTTTATTGATATACACTCACACTTAAATTAAGGGTATAATCAGTATTTCACATCAAACCTTTTATTCGTCTTGCTTAAATAAGTTAGAGGTTGGTTATTTATTTATATTTTTAAAGATTTCGGACATAAATTTTTTCGAAATTGGTGTAAACAAATATAAGCATATAGTTAGCTGGCCTATAAATTTATTTCAATAAATTGATGACGTATATGTTAAAGTTGAAAATTTAAGTGATCTCGATATAGATTATCCCAAAAAAGTATTGTAAATTAACTTGTCAAATAAGACAATAAAGTGAGTAATTTAGGGTCCTATTATTTATTACTCCTTAGTTGATCATATTAAAAGCAATTGTGATTTTCAAATTTTAAATGGAAGTGGCACGATTGAAACGCTAACTGCCAGTTTCAAATTTACAAATAATTTTGCATGACACGTGTCAATAGGAGAATGCAAGTTAAAAATGGAAAAAATTTATTAAGAAAGATACTAAAAACTCTATTTTATTAGTTTAAATAGATTTTTACATCTTCCTTCATACATACCCTACATACCCCCTAACTCATCTTCCTCCTTTCTTCAAAGTATCATTTTTTATGGCAAGTCCACTGTTTACACATACGGCACCAACCTCACTGCTCTCACTTAGAAGTATTCATGGAATATGATCACAACACAAACACAAACAAACCCACCTAAACAAATGTATATATTTAGTTGACTGTATAATAAACCGAAAGAAAAACTTGTAAAGGTGATTTTAGCACAAATTTAAATTTTTTTATGACATTTACCAGTAAAACTTTAGTTTTAATAAAGCGTCTCATAGATAGAATTTATATAACTAGCATAAAAAACCTTATCACTCAAAATGCCACCCCAAAAATGAGAGGTTCACCTTTAGATATATAGAAAAGCATTCACCTTTAATGCTTGAGACTGTACCTATAACACCCTTAAACTTGATTTAACTTTTCTGATTATAACCTAAAGTTTATATAAATAAATAAGTAAAATAAAGATGTATAAAAAAAATGTCGGCCAATTATTTGTAGTTTTAGTGTTTAGGATTTATTATCTTTTTTCTAAAGCCCAAACACTTACCCAATCCTAATCCAACCCAAACTAGCCCAATTATCCCTCCCTAAACACCCTAACGCTCAGTTCTCGAGTTTTGAGTGAAGGGAAATGAAAAAGAATAGGAAAGAGAAAAGGAAAGTAAGTGTTAATTGTTATGCTCATGAGATAGAGGAAAGAAAAAATGAAAGTAATCATAATCATGTTCTTGAGTGGGAGGAAAAGGAAAATAATTTGATCAAATTACATATATGCCCTTTAGTTGTTAATGTCAAATCTTTTAAAAATGGTATATTAGTCTTTACACAACATACGGTTCATTTCCTCCCAAAAGTGGGAGGAATATTTACTTAACAAAACTCCATCCCTATTTCTTTTCCACTTCCCTTTCCTCCCTTAAAAAAGCTCAAGAACACAAAAAACTTTTCATTTCCTTTCCTTTCCTCTCCCATTTCAACTCGAGAACTGAGCATAAACGATTAACCCCCCGAATCTGCTGTAGTCGACATTCAAGAAAAGAAAAAAATGATCAATCAAAAGGTTTGTGGATTCAAGAATTGGTAGTTTTATTTTTTATAAAATTCATTACTTTTAAGTTTTATAATCCTTATATTAATTATGTAACTTGCAATGATGGATTAGATTTGGTAAATTATGTTTATAAATTTGTAAAATTGAAGTTAATGATGATTAGAGTAATTAACTTAGGTGTTTGGGTGATTATTGCAAGAATAAATTAATTAGCGTTTGTTTTCTGTCTCAACTACATGTTATCCAGAATTTAGGTCATCTTGAAGGGGGTCTAATGTGATGATAACGACGATTTTGGTCATGATTCCAAAGCCTAAAATCAAGTTTAAGATGTGTGCTATCTGAATATCAAATTTCGTGGTCATTGGAGGTCGGGAAAGTAGTCTTTTGATTTTTGAGAGATTAAGTGTCAAAGCTGAGAAATCGAGTCTGAAAAAAATCAGTTGGCATTTTTGATTTTTCATTTTCAAACCACAGGGAGTTGAGAGCTCTCCTTTTACAAAGGTAATCTTTAAGATATCTGTGACTTCCTAAAAATTTTGAGGATTTTTCTGAAGTGTTCAAGTGGGGTCTAATAAACGTAAACTTTTGGGGTATACCTCATGTGCACTTTCTGAACAGGTCTGGAAACATGAAATTTTAAACCATACTTATGCTTTGAAATAAAATCTGCAAAAATTTGTGAACTTACCTAACTGATATGGGAACACCTGGGAATTTTCTCAGAATTATTTGAGCTCTTTTGATAGGCCATTAAATTCGTAAGAAACTGGACCCGAATGTGATAAAATCTTAAATACAACTTAAGTCAAGGCTTTAGTTTAGCTTAACACATAATAATGTGTTTTGGCTTTAATTACTTTTGAAACATTAGTACAGATACTTTTGGTCATATGTTAACCTAATTTCGATGACAAAAACCTTAGTGGATTAATTATGAATTGTAATCGAAAGTTACTAATTATGAAAACTTACTAAATATGGAAAGTTACTAAATATGGAAAGTTACTAAATTTGGGAAGTTATCAAATATGGAAAGTTACTAAATTTGGAAAGTTACTAGATATGAAAAGTTACTAAATTTGGGAAGTTACTAAATATGGAAAGTCACTAATTCTGGAAACTTACTAAATTTGGAAAGTTACTAAATATGGGAAGTTACTATAAATAGCAGGAAAACTTAAATATGTTGATGCAGGTTTTACTGACCAGGTCTTAATATTTATAGTGTCTCGCTATACCTATGGTCTACCCTAATGCACTAACGGGCAGTGTACCCGGGCGCGTGTAGTGTAGTAAATGGTAAAGTCGAGGTCGTCCCAAGAGCTATGTGTGTTGGATTATTACTAAGTCTAATTGTCACAGAATAATAATGGTTTCGAAAGGGATTTAATTAATTAAACTACTAATGCAGAATAAAATAAAAGCAGGTAAATGGGTAAAGGGAAATCAATAGAGGAATAGTGGTGCTAACCCAGTCAATCCTCCTAGCTAGTTATGTCTACGTCTACCTACTTCCAATTACTTCAGGTGGGGTCAAATTCGAGAGGACAGCATTTGGTCAATTCGCCCTAACCTATCAGCAAAGATGCCACCACAGGAGAAATCAGGCGCACCGTCATAAGTCCTGTTGTTCCTGGTCCCCTAAGCCAAGTCATTAAGTACCGCTACATGCTAGATTCAAAATAGTGAGTGCCCGACCGTTAGGAACTTAGACACTACACCCCCCAATTCTTAAGTTCATCCAAACGATAGGTGATCAGTTGGTCAAATCGCACAAGTAGAAAGGGTCGTCAGTTGGTCATATCTTACCCTTTCCGTCTCAGTCCGCTCACCTAGGGTCAGTTGGTCATATCTCCTAGGCAATTGGCCTCTACCGCCATTCAAAACTACCGAATCAAGGGTGACTACCAAAGAACTATGCATGCATACACTTAGAAATAATTGTACGGAAGTAAAGGTAAACGCAAACAAAACAATTAAGGAATCATAACTAGGCTAGCACCAAAGGGTGCTTAGCCGCTCATATTAATCATGCAAATCAATTCAATATTCAAATGTACGAAATACATGAATTGAAAGTAAAAGAAATATAAAATGCTAAAGCTTATCGTAATGGAGTGACTTCTCCCTTGGAAACAGCTCCGTATGCTCCCCTAGACCTGCCTTGAGCTTTTTCCCACGTTCTTAGAGTGTTGTGTGTGGAATGGGATGATTAGAAATGCTGGAATTCGTGGGGTATTTATAGGCCAGGTCTGGGTTACGGCGTAACCAATATAGGAGTTACGCCGTAACCTTCTATTCCTTCGTAAATGCACTAGATCTGCTAGTTACGGCGTAACCTAATAAGTGGTTACGCCGTAGTCTTCAATAAACTCAGTTACGTCATAAGTGATTACGACATCAGTATCAGCGGCGTAGTAACCTTTGGGAAGAGTTACGCCGTAACCTCTTGATAAGTTGGTATTCTGGGTCACGCAATAGTTACGGCGTAATGTGAGAGAGGAGTTACGCCGTAACTTCTTCAAAATAGGCATACTGTGATAAATCTTTAGTAATGTTTCCATTTCCGTGTCTCTTTAGCTCCAATGCTCGTAATTTACCTGAAAGTGGAAAACAAGCGTAAATCCATATAAATGAAATAAATAACGAGCATTATCAGGGGAAATTGACACTAAATATTCAGGACTATTTGATGTTATCAAATATCCCCCCACTTAAACTCTAGTAGCCCTCAAGTAGACCTTGTTAGATAGATTACTAAAAAGATATCTTCCAAAACCTGGAAAATATGAGTTTACAAATCCCTTATGCTAGAATAAAACAAATCTGAACACCTCACGAAAGGGGAACAAACACTCAAAGCTCTCAACTATTCTAAGTGTCAATTTCGGGGTGATCACTCAATCGCACAGTCATAGCATGTATTCTATCATAAGCTTGGCGGTTACACAAATCTCCACCACTAGAGTTAAGGGCTAAACAATTCTTGAAGGCAATATGGGTAGACACGACAAAGGTTAAGGGGTGACTCGTCATTACTAACATGTCACTGCGAAGTGGACAAAATCAATGATACATGACCAAATCCATGGCCAAGACACCAAAGATTGCTCGCTGCATCACCTAGACACGCTTCATAACTAAAGGGTAGGATAAGACATGGGATATATAATTGGTGTAAAATGAAAAACAAGCAGGTAGTATAAATCTATAACCAAGTCATCACCACTTACCGTCTGCCTAAAGTTCAAGCTTAGAAGTCTAGAAACCGGATCATGAAATGCAAGGTAGATGTGTAATTAGAGGACGTCATGATGGGCATACTACATTTTCTTCTTCTGTTGGCACAACTTCCAACTCCAATCTTCAAATGTGACCGAGGTGGCCTCCTCGACACTAATCAATAAAGCTCATACTATAGTGCTTATAACATTGCACTTTACAATATCATAACTCAATCAACTTTTTTTTTCTTCCGAATCATCATCATTTTATTTTATTTATTTTTTTTTCAACATAACATAATAACATAACATCCACCCACTTGAGATGAACAATGGGAATTTGGGGGGTCTTCAATGATCTTCATAAATGTTGTCGATGAAAGCGTGATTTCCAAACCTTTCCACTCGAACCTTGAACTTAGGCAAATGATGACTTCCAAATCACAAATAAAGACTACAGGGTAGGCTAAGGTGTATAGGTGTAACGAAAAAATATATTGGGTTGACAAAATGAAAGGAATGGCTCAGAAGGGTGTATCTAGGGGTATCTTGCACTAAAGGTGAGTGAAACAAAAGGGTTTCACATGGGGGTCGAGAAGTTGAGGTGACTAATCGATAGACTCACAATGGTAGGCTGTTTGGGTGATAATCCTATAATATTGCCTTCTAAAACTGAAAAGTCCAAATACATCAGGCTAACTCAACATACCTCGTCTATGGTCTCGAAATGATGCAAAGGCCAAGTTCTAAAGTTTACAAGCTACCGGCACACTCATAATTTGGTGGATTTGGGGTAAAATATTGGAAACGGATAAGGCTAATCTCACCATGTAATGTCAAGGGTTGTATGTGCTCGGCTAAGGTCTAATCTAGTTAGGTTCGGAAAAACATGTCAAAATTTAAAAAATGGCATAATTTTTCAAAATAAACTAGAAAAATGAGGGCGAAATAAAGTTCAAGAGATAATTCTACTCCCGTCCCCCCACTTGAATTGTACAAAGTCCCTTTTGTACTAGGCCTTAAAATAAAGGTGAAGAGAAAGGTAGAATTAGAGCGAGAACTTCCCTGAAATGTGCTCCAAAAAGAAGAAGGCCCACGAAAAAGAACCGTGCCTTCGTTTAAGCGTCATGAACAAACTTAAATCCCTGAAATCACAATACCGACAAACATAATTCTAAAAAGAAAAAATAAAATGAAAAACAAACCTAACTCACTTTCGTAGGAATCACGGTTGCATTTAGCGAATGCAACAAGCCTTTTAAACCACTTGGTGTCCCAAGTGGACGAGTGAAGTCTCGTGAGGGTTTACAGGGAACACACCCACAAAGTTCATTTAAAAACTAATACAAGGTTACTGTGTTTTAAAATTAAAGAATTAAAGCAGAGGAAAGTTACGTCGTAACTACAATGATAGAGTTACGTCGTAACTGGCAAAACCTGGTATGAGCTGTCAAGGGAGTAGTTACGGTGTAACCACTGAGATGGTATTACGCCGTAATTGGTAATGCGTCAAGAATTCTGCTGCTAAAATGTTGGTTACGGCGTAATCACCAAGATGAGTTACGCCGTAACTCTGTTCAGATCAGCAACTGCAGCAGCAATTAGTTCCTCGTTTCCTGCAAAAATGGTTAGAAAACACAAAACCCAACAGAAAAGAAATAAAAACAAAAGAAAGGGATAATTCGGGTTGTCTCCCGAAAGAGCACTTTTCTTTATTAACGAGTCTTTAAGTTAGACTCAGAGCCGCGGGGCTACCAGTGCTTGTTGGTCATTTCGTGGACATGGCAGTCTCCACGCTGGATCCAACTTACCAAATTCTCATCCCTTTTGTAGTCATTTCCCAATTCTAAACAGCCTAAGTAGAAACTTTTGATTTTCTGGTGGGGGTGATCAATGCCTTTTTCTTTGTCTTCCTCACTGATATCAAGTAAAGGTCGAGCTTGGCTTAACTGCCTCTTGGTCCAGTTTCTAAAGTTCTTGATCGTTCTTGGCATCTTGAAAATAGTCTTGTCATCGTTAATCTTCAACCATACTAATCCTTCTTTTTCATTTTTATCTAAACCAGACATTTCCTGAAAAGGCCTTCCTAAAATTACTCCCGTAAGTCCATCCTCCACAAATTCACTTACGTCGTCTAGAACCATAAAGTCCACCAAGAATGAATGGGTCCCAACAAAGACATGGATGTTAGTTGCAAACCCAAGAAAATTATTTCCCTTGTATTCTAATTCTTTCTTCATAACTTGGTTGTAGCATTCCTTTGACATGATATCGACTGGGGAAATCGTGTCAATAAATGGGTGGAAGTCGATGAAACCGATTTTGCATGAGATTTTAAGATAATAGGGGTTACTGTGATGTATGCGGGTTCCAACCTCATGAAATTTAGGTTGAAGTGGCTGCGAAAAAGTCTTAACAGAGTTATCTTGCCAATGGGTCATCTCAACATCACTTGAGAGGTCTTCCGCACTCAATCCTAAGTCAACTTCCTCAAAATTCACGAAAACATCAAAATCTTTCCCCGAATCAAACTCTCCAGGGTCCGGGGGGTCGCTAAGAAATTTTTCTAAGGCTTCACCAAAATTGCCTACTGGGTCAATAGCACATAACTTCTCCGGGGTAGACAAATGTTCATTAGGTCCGAAAGTGGCAATGTCTCCATTAGCTTCAAGAGTCAATTTTCCGGCAAAGACATCCACCTTAGTGTGAGAAGTAGCAAGCATGGGTCTTCCTAAAATGACTGTTATCTTGTTGTCTTCCGGAATGTCAAGAATCACAAAATCTACTGGGAAAAGGAATTTCTTAATTTTCACCAACACATTTTCAACAATTCCTAATGGCGATTGCATAGATCGATCTGCCATTTCAATTTTCATCTTGGCCGACTTTAAGTTACCAATTCCTATACGCAAAAACATCGAACGGGGCATTATGCTAATACTAGCTCCAAGATCTGCTAGGGCATTACACATGTTTAGACTCCCGATGTAGCAAGGGAGAGTAAAGCATCCTGGATCTTTTTCCTTTTGTGGTAGCTCGTTCCTCAAAACCGCTGAGCATCTTTCGTTGAGGCGAATAGTCTCATCATAACTTAATTCCTGCGCAATATCATGACGATTAGTATTAACAGAATCATTAGTAGGAGGGTTTACCAGCAAAGTTTGGTCCAGAAGTGATTGTCTCTCCATGCAGATTCGTCGCTTAACTTTTTCCGAAAAGGTCAAAGGTTCTTCGAGGATAGTTTCTACAGTGTGGACAACTTCCTCCTCCTTGGCTGCTAAATAATCAGAGATAGCTTCTGAACATGAACTAACACTCTTTTCCAATCTTTTAATCCTATCATCGTGCATTTTGAGAGAAGAGATTGTATTATCTACGAATGTCCTCATCAATTTTTCAATCCTATCATCTCGTTCTCTAGATTCTCTGATGTGGTCGAGAATTTTTCTTTCAAGATCGCTCCCGGTTTTGGTCCCAAACACGCTCTTAACCTTTTCAACCTTGCATGCTTCAGCTTCTCTTTCCAACCTTCGTTTTTCAAAAATTTCCCCGTAATTGTATTCTTGCTTTGTTATCGTCTTCATTACCTTATGATCGAAATTATCTCTCGGTCCGTACCCTGTATCCATGTGCCACTTGTAGCAATGTTCAGAAATCCGCTGAATACATTCCAAGGCCTGATCAGGAGTCATGCTAGGAATAGGTCTTGGTGAATCGAGAAGCTCTCGTGTTCGCGCATTAATCCCACGATAGAAGACGTATACGATCTGATGTTTGTTTAAATCATGAGTAGGGCATCGATAGAGAAGCTCATTAAATCTTTCCCATGCTTGGTAAAGTGTTTCTTCTCCAACCTGAACGAATTGATAGATTTTCCCAAGAAGCTTGGCCATTTTTGAAGGAGGGCAAAATTGCAAGACGAATTCTTTTCTAAGTTTATCCCATGCTCCTTTACAATCGTGAGGGAGTTTGTTATACCATCTTTTCGCTGTCCCAGAAAGAGTCATAGGAAAAATCCTTGCAGTGACTGAATAGCTAGGAGTACCTCTGACGTTGAAAAGAGAGGACAAGTGGAGAACTTCTTCTACGTGGTTCTGAGCGTCCTCATCTTCGTTTCCAGAAAACTCAAGTTCATGTAACTCTCGAATAATATGATCTGGAATAGAGTATTTTTCAGTGTGAGAATCTTGAGTAAAGCTTCGCTGGCAGTTCTCATTCGGTCGCTCTAAATACTGCTCCATAGTTAGGTCATCGATATTATTTTCATTGATGACCTCCGGTTCTGCGTCCGACTGGTCTGACTCGTAAAACGAGAAGATGTTGTGAATAGGAACCGGAGAATAGATTTTCCTTTTTTGAAATTGCTTCTCCGGGTCAGCAAATGGGGTAGCCAGAAAAGGCCTCGAGCTGCGAGTCTTGTATCCTGACATTATCAGAAATAAAATTAAAACAGACTTAATATGAAATCCTAAAATAGCTCTCCGGCAGCGGCGCCAAAAACTTGATGCAGGTTTTACTAACAAGGTCTTAATATTTATAGTGTCTCGCCATACCTATGGTCTACCCTAATGCACTAACGGGCAGTGTACCCGGTCGCGTGTAGTGTAGTAAATGGTAAAGCCGAGGTCGTCCCAAGAGCTATGTGTGTTGGATTATTACTAAGTCTAATTGTCACAGAATAATAATGGTTTCGAAAGGGATTTAATTAATTAAATTACTAATGCAGAATAAAATAAAAGCAGGTAAATGGGTAAAGGGAAATCAATAGAGGAATAGTGGTGCTAACCTAGTCAATCCTCCTAGCTAGTTATGTCTACGTCTACCTACTTCCAATTACTTCAGGTGGGGTCAAATTCGAGAGAACAACATTTGGTCAATTCGCCCTAACCTATCAGCAAAGATGCCACCACAGGAGAAATCAGGCGCATCGTCATAAGTCCTGTTGTTCCTGGTCCCCTAAGCCAAGTCATTAAGTACCGCCACATGCTAGATTCAAAATAGTGAGTGCCCGACCCTTAGGAACTTAGACACTACACCCCCAATTCTTAAGTTCATCCAAACGATAGGTGATCAGTTGGTCAAATCGCACAAGTTGAAAGGGTCGTCAGTTGGTCATATCTTACCCTTCCCGTCTCATTCCGCTCACCTAGGGTGAGTTGGTCATATCTACTAGGAAATTGGCCTCTACCGCCATTCAAAACTACCTAATCAAGGGTGACTACCAAAGAACTATGCATGCATACACTTAGAAATAATTGTACGGAAGTAAAGGTAAACGCAAACAAAACAATTAAGGAATCATAACTAGGCTAGCACCAAAGGGTGCTTAGCCGCTCATATTAATCATGCAAATCAATTCAATAGTCAAAGGTACAAAATACATGAATTGAAAGTAAAAGAAATGTAAAATGCTAAAGCTTATCGTAATGGAGTGACTTCTCCCTTGGAAACAGCTCCGTATGCTCCCCTAGACCTGCCTTGAGCTTTTTCCCACGTTCTTAGAGTGTTGTGTGTGGAATGGGATGGTTAGAAATGCTGGAATTCGTGGGGTATTTATAGGCCAGGTCTGGGTTACGGCGTAACCAATATAGGAGTTACGCCGTAACCTTCTATTCCTTCGTAAATGCACTAGAATTGCTAGTTACGGCGTAACCTAATAAGTGGTTACGCCGTAGTCTTCAATAAACTCGGTTACGTCGTAAGTGATGATGTATTGGGAAGAGTTACGCCATAACCTCTTGATAAGTTGGTATTCTGGGTCACGCAATAGTTACGGCGTAATGTGAGAGAGGAGTTACGCTATAACTTCTTCAATATAGGCATAATGTGATAAATCTTTAGTAATGTTTCCATTTCCGCGTCTCTTTAGCTCCAATGCTCGTAATTTACCTGAAAGTGGAAAACAATGGAAAACAAGCGTAAATCCATATAAATGATATAAATAACGAGCATTATCGGGGGAAATTGACACTAAATATTCAGGACTATTTGATGTTATCATATGTCAATCTGAACAACAATCAATAATGAATCAGTAATAACTTATGAAATGGTTCTTAAATGGTAAGACGATCATTAATTCGTGTAGATTCGCTGAAGAAGGAGTAACTTCCGATCCTTGTGTTTCTGATATGGTTTCAGTTTCGGTTTAAGGTACAAATATTCTACCCTTTCTCAGTAAGGGTTTCGTTCTCATGACTTCTCGATCCTTGTCTTTGATTCCTTTTCTTTGATATGATTATGTTGGATATGATCCGTTTGATATGATTCCCTTTGCTATGATTCCTTTGATATGATTCATTTGATATGATTCCATCCGTTATGATATTCGATCTGCTATCCGTTTGTTATGATATCTGTTGCTATCCATTATCTATGATATGATTTAGTTTTGTTATCTGCTATTTGTGACTACCTGATTCATCCGGTTGCCATGTTATACCTTTGTTCAGTTATTTTCGTAGGCTATTATTATCATTTAGTATTCTTATCTGCTATTTGTGACTACCTTGCTCGTACTTCTGTTTGGTATTTTCCATTGCTTATGATATTGGTTCGGTATAGTAATTGATGTTACCTGACTTGTTGATCTGTAATGGTTACACTTCTGTTCATGTTACCGTTTAATAATGGGATGTGGTTTAACTTATGTTATCTGTTTAGTTTACTTGTTTAGTTTGCCATGCTATATTCTTGTTCAGTTATTCATTTAATTATGATGTTCGTTCAGTACTTCTACGTGATACATGTGACTAACATGCTTATACTTTGTTGGTATTTCCACTTGTTATTATAATTGTTCTGTTTATTAATTGTTGATTATCTGATATGTGTTATTGCCATGCTTACATTCTATTCAGTTTGCTTCCGCTTGCTTTTTGAATTTAGCTTAGCTTATATATATATATATTTATATATATATATATATATATATATATATATATATATATATATATATATATATATATATATATATATATATATATATATATATATATATATATATATATATATATATATATATATATATATATATATTATATTATATATACATATACATATAGAGATTGGATCATTTAAAAAGTTGATTTCAAGAGAAAAGTGAGAGAAGTGATCTCAACCGTTAGATCACCCCCTCTTCCCCTCCTTTTTTTACCACTAAACTACAGGGACCTGATTGTAACTTGCTTTATTCTTTAAGGGAGTGTTTTATAAATTTGCACCTTTCATATATAATGTCTAGTTTTCTATCACTTTTTCTTTTTCTTCTTTCTGTTATTATTTCACACACCCATTTTTTCTCTCATTTTATCTTGTACCTCTCCCAGTTACTGATTTATCCAATCGAAGATTAATGAAATCAATATCATAAACAATCACTCGAAATGTTCAATCGTATATTTATCACTTTATCAGGCTAGAATCGTAACTGTTTGGATAATTAACTATTTTAGTTAGGGTTCAATCGAAATGAGGAATAACAACAACTACACCTGTGAACATTAATGGAGGTTACTTAACCAATTTTTGAGCTTCTTTTGAATACTAAGGTATCATTGCTGCACCAAGTTGATTATGTTTTTGTATTGTGAATTTCAATGTGATAAGTCTAAAGAATACTTGTATCTGATATGAGTTTGAATGTGGTGCGTGACCGTGTTGAAAATGTTGCGGATTGTATGCGTCGACCAAGTGTTCGACGAAATAACTCACAAAGTTGTGTGTATTTTTTTGTTAAAAATGTTGTGGATTACATTATTATACCAAGTGTTTGACGAAATGCTTGACTGAATTCTGTGTACTTCTTTGTTCAAAATGTTGTGGATTGCCTGTGTTGACTAATTGCAATGCATCATGACTCGATGTAAACTTGTTGACATTCTTGAGGTACATTTTGTGTACTTTTTTGTTCTAGAAATGAAGCATGGAACATAGTCATTCTCGATCCTCCAAAGTTAGCACCTCGAAGGAAGGTATTATAATGTTCAATCTCACGACTTACAAATGTCTTATATAGATTCCTTTGAGAACAAGTTCTTAATGTCTGACCTTGAAAGTGCAAATTATATGTCGGCATTCTGTGTTTTGCTAAATAACTGCTTTAATCCAGATTCTACAAAGTGCAAGTGGAATGTACAGGAGCTTAAACTCACTGGCCCCGCTATTAAGTATACTAGATTTCTTGACAATTGAAGTATGGGTTGGAATTGGCTAGCATTGAAAGTAAATATCTAAAGGTGAAGCATATAACGCCACGTCATATAAGAAGAGTTGAATAACTCGACACTCTTATTAAAGGAACTATTGATGGTGGTGGTGTTATCCCTCATATTCATAGGTTGCTTATCAACAAGTCTGGTCAAGAGTAAATTTACCAGAAATAGACGTTCAGTATGTGACTTCCGATGGCACAAGGGTATGAGCAGCTCTAGTGATCATAACATATCTCAAAGAACATCCTGACACAATGATCCGTCAAAAGCTAATTTCTATTTCACATACTATTGTAATGGGGACACCATTCCTGAACATGTCGAGGAAAATCCCCGTGGTAGTTGTCAAGAACCAACAAAAAAGGATTAAATCATCTTCCGGTGGGTTGTTTTATCTGTGGGTTTCAAGTATTTATATAATTTTTTTTTATTATGATGCCTTTGTTTTGTAATATAGATTCACTAAAGTATATGTATTATGGAATGTTAAGTTCATCTATCACACAATATCGGTGTATCATGGTATGTCAATATGTGTAAGAAATACAATTTTGGTTTGTATCAATATGGTAGTATATGTTACAAATAAACCATTCATCGGTGGCGAGTAGGGTATAGTATTAATATAATGCCTTATTTTTAAAACACAAATGCCTTTTTTTTGCATAAAGATGCACTAAAGTATATGCATTTGTATATAGATTCATAAAGATATTATTATGGAATGTTAAGTTCATCCATCACAAAGTATCGATGTATTATGGTATGTCAATATGTTTAAGAAATACCATTTTGTTTTGTATCAATATGGTGTACATTACAAATAAACAAATTCAGAAACATAAGTACAAAGAGTAGCACTCATAAACTAGATAAAGCATAGTATAAAGGGTAGCACTCACAAGCAAGAAAAGTAACAACACCTGAAGATGATACATGTGGAAAGGGGTGTAACGCCCATTGAAACATAGAACAGTGTTTAGCGATTGGTCAATAAACTAGTTTAACAATGAACAGAGGATTTAGTAAATACACACAATATTGGAATAATACAAAGTTATTTGTGTTCAGTTATATCTCTATTTGTAAGAGCCTCAATTCAAATAATAGAACGTATGTCGTCACGGGACATATGAAGCAGTCCAAAGGGACCTCCACTACCATATTCTTGTATTACTTCTGAATTAACATATACAAAGTAACATCAGTTTACTTCAAGGATTTAAATAAGAAAAGAGCAGATCTCAAATGATTCAAAAAGCTTCTCAATCTTGGGAGCACACCAGTAAAAGACTGTTGGAATCACTCCTAAACAGATTTAAGTATTTATATTCATATGTATAGTAGCTTTATTATGGCCTTTATGTTTGTTTAAGGTTATGTAGAAGGCCCATAAGCTTAGGCCCAAGCCCAATAAGGAATAGGGAAGGAGAGGGAGTGTTGCCTTAGCTCCTTGCCTATATAAACCATGTAATAACCCTCACTTGAGGGTTGGTTGTTCAAGTTTCTTTCAATATTCCTAAGCCTAACCGTGCTACTCTTATCGTGTATGTGTGCTTGTTTACTTGTTCAATCGCCTTATCTCTTTCTATATAACTTGTGTTTGTAAAACTAGTGACCTAACAGTGGTATCAATCGCCAAATAGTTGGGTGTACTCGTTTTGTTTTTGAAGTTTTGGTTTTGGGTCTTACGCGTAAAGATAACGCAATCTTTGGTTATCTTAAAAAAACTCGTTTTTTACACTTTTTAATCCAAGATTCTTGTACTTTCAATGTTTTGAGGTGTTAAAATACTTGTTTTTGCCAAAAAGTTTCAAACTTTACGCGTGGATTTACGTTTTTAAGCTTGTTTTTGTTCGTGGGTGTCGTTTCTCGCGTTAACCCGTTTAGCAGTTTTGGTCATCAAATCACACTTTTGTGTTCTTTTGGTACTATTGAAGCTATCCCATAACAAAAATCTGGTTTAGAAACACATTTGGGCAAAATCAAAGTTACGAGTAATCCTACGCGTATCAAAACCCTAAAATTACGCGTAAGTTTTCTTTGGTTTGATCTTCAATTTCATGGTTTATTCCGTGTTTTCTTACTTGGATAAGTCTGAAAATACGTCAACTTTGGATATCTTTTGCACTGTGAAGTGTAAAAGATCATTTGGGCAAAAAACCCTAAAATTACGCATAAGCATAAGCTTACGCGTAGAAATTCTACGCATAAGATTTACTTTACGCGTAAACTTAGGTCTACGCATAAGGTAATCCTAACGCCTACTTTCTACGCCTAAACTTTTGTCTACGCATAACTTTAGTGCTTTTATCCTACTTACGCGTAGGCTAAAACCTACGCGTAACTCCTCATTGTTACGCGTAATTTTTGGTGTTTTTACGCATAAGTGCTACTTGGTTCTTGTCTTTTCTACGCCTAAGGACACTTCATCAACAAAGGTTCATTCGACTACAAAGATCCATTTTTACCACACAAGTTTTCAACATGTCACAACCACCATACTCTAACTATTTCCCTTACACTTATCCTCAACGACAACAACAACTAAGTCCACAACATCAGCAATGGAATCAACAACAAGCAATTTATCAACAACAATTTAATCAAAAACATACTCCACAACTTGCTGCAAATCCACAACCTCAAATGGTTCAACCACCACCAAGTCCTCAAGTTCAACCGTACACAAATGAATTCAATCAACATCCATCAAGGAACACTATGAAGGAACCCACTTGGTTTGCAAAGATGTGTGAAGCTTAAGCAGCCAATAATCAATTCATGAGGCTGGATCACTTGATAGACCTCCAATGCTCACTCCAGAAACTACGATCAATGGGTCATAAGGTTCTTTAGGTTTTGTGATCTGAAGAAGCCACATGGAAAGTTCTTAAAGAAGGTTATCTTAGAAGGTCCATTTGAGATGCCTACTATCATTGTACCGGAGATCCAAATGCCATTCCACCAAGAGATGAACAAACAAACATTGCTACTGTGGCAGATTTAAATCCCACAGAACTTCTACACTATGAAGCTGATGAACTTGCAATGGAATACATCCTCTTAGGATTACCAAACCCAATTCTTCATAGTGTTGATGCTCAAAAAGACGCACAAAAATGTGGGATCAAATTCGTCTTCTTATGGAAGGATCTGTACTCAATCAGGAGGATTTGGAATCCAAAATTTACTTGGCTTATGAACACTTCATGATTGAACCTGGAGAGACTAGAATCCTATCATCACCATTTTTCAGACATCATCAATGATTTGGATAAACACAACATCATCATGCCAAGAATTGCAGTGAATACTAAGTTCCTGAGTAGTCTTGGTCCTGAATGGGAGAAGTATGTCATTTTTCTCCGTCAAGCGAAGAACATGCATCATTCTACCTATGGATTGTTGTACGATTACTTGAAACCTCATGAAAAGGAAGTTGATCGGGAAAGGATTCTCCGTGCTCAAATTGCTCCACCAACACATCCGGAAAATCAACAACAACTTGCCTTATATGCTCAAAACAGTTATTCTCCTCAACCAGAAACTCAACCAAATGCTTCAAACACACCTTCACAGCAACAACCTCAACAAAATCAATTGGTTCCATACACCAACAACAATGCTCAAGCATATGTCAGTGAAGCGCTGAGGAAATCGATCCGTCACCGTTCGAAGCATTGCCACAAGGATTTGTGATGATTGCTAATGCTTTTGGCCGTTACACCAACAAATCCAACAATCGTATTCGTTCCTCATCTAACACACGGACTCAAGCTGTTGTGAACAATGGACGTGTTGAAGTTCAGAATCGTGATTATGGTCGTCAGATGGGCGGTGGTCAAGGGTTTAATGCTGTGGGTAGGAATAACAATCGAGCTCCAGTGGTGGAACAGGGAAATGCTCAAAATCGGTTTAATGGTCTTAGATGCTACAACTGCAATGAGAAGGGACACCTGGCTAATGCATGCCCAAAGCCAAGGACTCGGGGCAGTGCTTATTTCAAAGAGGCTTTACTTTTGGCTCTTAAGGATGAAGCTGGTGGAACTCTCACAGACAAAGAACAGAGCTTTATGGCAAATGCTGAATCAGATGATGATATGGAGGACTTACAGGCCAATGCAGCTGTTATGTTGATGGCTAATATGCAGGCGTTACACATGAGTGACACAGGCCCAGTGTATGACACTGATGGCTTGTCTCAGGTACCCGAACAAACCATATTTATCTCGATCTATATCTCCGCCAACATCTGAATCCGGCAAGGCTCAGAATGTTCAAAATGAGTCGTCCACATCTCATTCCGACGATTTTCAACTAGACCCCGTAGTTATATTTGACGATCAAGATGACCAAACGGTTTCCCTTGATAATCAAATTGACTCCGTGGTTATACTTGAGGATCTCAGTAATGATCATGTTGTGACTCACAATGAACATGCCAAACTTTTGCCTCATCCAGATTTTGCTCGTTTAATACAAGACCAACAAACCCTAGTGGAAGAATGTCGTGCAATTAATCAAGACTTGAAAAGTAAAAATGCACTGTTAAAAAAAGATTTTGAATGTTTACAAAAGCAACTCAACTTTTTCAAAACTCAAGAAAAAGGTGAAAACGGTTTTGAAGCAGCCTTTGCCAAATCTTATCAAAATGAAAAATATTTAGAAAGACAGATGCGTGATCTAGCCGCTTCGAAGAATGCTTTGTTGTCTGAAATAGAACAACTGAAACATGAACATAAAAAGCAAATTAACGCTCTCACCTTGGAAAATCAAAAAGCTAAGGCTGAGTTGTTAACTTGTCAAAAACAGTTCTCTGCATACAAAAAGCATTCAACGAAACGAATAGATGATCATCTTGAAGAAATCATCGGCTTGCAAAACAAAATTAAAGAGTTTAAAACTGTTGTTTACAAACATGGCGAGTCGGTCACAACCATTGAAAAGTTTACTTTAAAACCAAATCCAAATGGATATGGACCGAATCTTGCTGATTACAAACCTAAGCTTTCAACCAAAGCATTCAAACCAAATCCTGAAGTTTCCACAGTCACAATATAAAATTGAAAATTCTGTTATGAATGTTGTTGAATATCATCGTCAAGAGGAATTAGATGCAGAAGACGAGAGTCGATCAAAATTAAAAACTGTTGTTTACAACAAACCTTTTAATTATTCAAAACGGTCACTTTCGTCACACCAACGGATTCTTCTAACACACCAAGAGTTATCATCAGAACGCCTGAGTCTTCTATTGTTAATCCCAAAACAGACTTTGCACAAACTTATGGTCCTTTACCTTCCATTAGTGAAGTAAACTCACAACCTGAAAATCGAAAAATTCTTCGATATTTTGACATTTTCATGGCTGACCTCAAAATTTTACAACATGAGATAGAATATCGATCTGAAATCAAAGTTGAACATTTTCAATCGCCTCTGGCGCGAGAACAAAGAGACATTTTTCGAAAAATCTTTTACTAATGTTAAAAACTTGAAAAGTTGTGGAATTGCTGGGGAAAAGGATTTTCATAAGGAACTTGGGGTCATGAAAACGTTTTCGAGGAAAACAAAACATCTATTTCAAACACTAAACGTAAAAAGAAATTGTTGAGAAAAGATGTTGATCGACTCTTGGAAGATGTCATCTGTGCTGATGTTCAAAATGCTTGTGTTATTGAATATTGTGCATATGCATTTGATAATATCTCTGCGGATGTGTTGCGTTCTGTGGTAAATGTTGAGAACACGATAATGTGCTTCAGATCGAGTCCCAAACTTTTGAAAACAAACGATTGTCAAACGAACTTTCAAATGCAACAGGTCGTCTTAATTGGTGTCAAAAAGATATTCACGATCAACAACTTGCTTTTCACATCAAAATCAACCACTTAGTGCAAACCTTCTGATTCTAAAATTGAGCCTGGATGATCACCACGTGTTCTTTTCAGTGTC
>OU343221.1:163385023-163458827 GCA_910596185.1 Chrysanthemum makinoi
ATACGACAACGCCTTCACTACGGTCGAACATTGATTTATGCACCTACCGGCTCCGCTAATCTCAACCTAAAACATTAAAGACGCAATGACAAAAGACAAACGGATTGAATCCATGCGGTGAAGAACTCAACCAATTCAAACGCCTTGAAGTATGGAACCGCTGAAAGACCAACAGAGTCTACGCCATTGGTCTAAAATGGATTTGAAAACAAATTGATGTCAAGGGAACGCCATCCCAAACAAGTCACGCCTAGTTGCTAAGGGTTATCGCCGTGAAGAGGGAATAGACTTTGAAGAATCTTGCTCCTGGCTGCTCGTCTTGAGGTCGTTCGATATTTCTCGCGCTCGCGCTCATATGAATATGACGGTTCATCGATGGATGTCAAAACGGCGCTTCTCAATGGACAACTTAAAGAAACGGTCTATGTCACCAACCGATGGATTCGCTTGATCCCGAAGCCCCGAACCATGTTTACAAACCAACAAAGCCTTTATGGTCTCAAACAAGCCCCTCGGCCATGGTACGATAAGCTATCATCTTTCCTCATTACCAATAATTTCACCAAAGGCTCGGTTGACCCAACTCTTTTTATACAATATCACGGGCCACACATCTTAATTGTTCAAATTTACGTGGATGACATCATTTTTGGGTCTACACATAAAAGTTTTCAATCGCTTTTGCAAAACTAATGAAGAAAAATTTTGAAATGTCCATGATGGGTGAACTTACGCTCTTTCTAGGACTACAAGTTCATCAATCACCCCGTGGTATTTTCTTGAGTCACTCCAAATATGCCCTTGAATTGTTAAACAAATTTGGAATGAAAACCTGCGACACCTATGCCACACCAATGGCTCATACCAAGAAGCTAGACGCCGATTTACATGGGAAATTGGTGGACCCTACAAAATACCGTAGTATTATTGGGTCTCATGTATCTAAAATGCTAGCGACTCGATATTGTCTTTGCCGCTTATCTATGCTCCCGTATCACGCTACCAATCGAAACCCACCTCTCAGAGGCTAAAAAATCCTCCGATACATAAAGGGAACCATTAACTTGGGGATCCGTATCCGAAGGATTCTCGTTTTGAACTAATCGCCTGACACCACCACGCAGGATGCTTAGACTCAGGAAAAGCACTTCGTGAGCTTTACAATTTCTTGGTGACAAATTGGTGTCATGGCAATCGAAGAAGCAGGATTGTACATCGCCATCAATCAAGCAGAATATGTAGTCATGACCGCATGTTGTGCTCAAGTCATATGGATGAGAACACAACTCAAAGACTATGGTTACGATTTGATGTAATCCCGATGTATTGCGACAATCGGAGTGCCATTGCAATCTCGTAACTCTGCTTCAAAGACTGAAATCAAAGCACATCGATCTTTGATATCATTTCATCAAGGATCACGTGAATGTGTATCCGTTGAATTATATTTTGTAAGGCTATAATACCAATTGGCATATCTTCTCACCAAAGCCTTGCCTCCCGCTAGGTTTAATGAGTTGGTCCACCGGATTGGTATGAGGTGTTTGACTCAAGAGGAATTGATGATCTCCTAAAACAAATTTTAAAACTCACAAACACCAAATTCTATTTTGTAAATAATTTTTCAAAAACAAAATACAAAATTATAAAACCCGATAAAACAACAAAAATATTCTTCTATCTATGTTTCTTTCAACATTGCAAGTACATTTCTTCCGCAACACTTTAATCTTTCAAAATTCAGTATTTTTCCGATCAAGTGTTGAGGGGAGAAAATAATCTTTAACCGCTTCAAAACATCTGTACTTGCATGTTATCATATCTCGTTGACTCTTTTACAAATGGTGGTACATTTCGGTTCAAAGACACTTCTGACCTTAATTAATAACCTTTCATTATTTTCTCAAGTCGAGGGGAGTGTCACATGTTTCTTTCCTAAAATCTTTGTTTGGTAACCAAAAAAGTTAAAAGGCTTTGATGAAAAAAGGAAAAGGTGGAGGGACCAAACTGTCAAAGGTTAAACTCACTTTTAATAAAACACCCTCCCACCTACTTTCACTTCTCATTTATTACAAAACCTAAAACCATCCTATCACAAAATTCACTCAAGAAACTGTTTGATCTTCATTTTGTAAGTAGATTAATGTTTCTAACATGATTTTGAACATTGGTTTTGATTTTCAAAAGAATTCAACGGTCAAATTCCATCGTTATAGTGATTTTGTGTTCTTACATGCGTAAGAACACATGAACATGTGTTATGTGTTTATGGTTAAAAGGAATGTGTCAAAATGTTTTAACAACATCTATGATATAGTTTCTAAGCTCAAAACAAACCCAGCTATTACCTAATTAATGATTTTTGAAAATTAGGGTTTATGAGTCGAATTGGGTATTTCTAAATGTGAAGTGTTTTGGTCAAAAAGATTGTTGGGTTATGCTCTTGTGTTATTGAATTGATGATTTACAAGGTCTATAACCACCCAGAAACACGAATTGGTTAACAATTTGAAATTAGGGTTTAAGGTTCTGAGATTGGGTATTTTTATTCACCGCAAATTAAGTGTTATAACTTGGTCATTATGCTCTCACAACATCTAAGATATACCAGAAAAACTTTGGTGCATATTCCATGGCTAGATCTCATACGCCTAGATTTAGGGTTTAGACTACGCCAGATGCAGCTTCTATGCAGAATCGTAAACTGTCCAAATGTGTTTTGATCTGTCATAAAATGAATGTTATGTGTTTAACATTGATGATATGATGCTTTATTTCAGGCTTGCAACACTTAATATTCAGAATCAAGGTTGTTGTCACTATACGCGATAAGGATCACCTTACGCGTAGCTTGTTATGCGCGAAGATTTGTCTTACGCGTGAGCTTTACAAGGTTCTACATATGGGACTACGCCAGATCCCGTGAAGGATATGCGTAAACGATGACCTCTACGATAAGGTCAACTCTTTAGTAGCCTTACGCCGTAAGGTTAATATATGCCTACCATAAGCTTTACGATAAGGTCCTTTTTCCTACGTACACTCTACGCCGTAGTTAAGACCCTACGCCGAAGTTTACGCTTCACGCATATATCATTCCCGTCACGCATAACTTTACCAATCCCACGATAAGCCGTGATCATACCTTCAAGTATGAATTGTTACGTGTACAAACTTGTAAATAAACTAATCATATCATCACTAATCCTAAAATGTCACTAATAAACTGAAATCGTTTGATATGTTGTGAACAATAAGTGATAAAATAAACTTTAAAACTTAAAGTTAACTAACTCAATAAAACATTTCACTCACGCCATTGGACTATTGAATATACAAGTGACTTAGGACTCAGAACAATCATTGACACTGTTCATTCAATAACTAGACAATAAGACCTTCTGCTGACTAACATTATGTCTTTCGATATGTTGGTTCTTTTGGCTAATGTTATTTCGCATCACGACATGGTCGAACAAATGAATATGGATGCACCTGAAGTTCTCTCCATTGCCGATATCTATCCTCATGGCTATCCAATGAAGATAGGAAAGAATAATCTCCGTGTTGACTTTGACACCCTCACCGCCTCAATCTTCATGTTTAATTGCTATTGACATTCAGGACTCATCCGTGACGTAACATGCTTTCACACTCAAACTGCTCTCGATCTACATCCAGCCTCCGAACACTATGGAAAGGGTCAGGACAAACCGCCGACGGTGACTCAATCACAAACAAGTCACCATTACACTCGCAGACTTAAGGGTCGTTCTCCTAATTCCCCGATGTCGATCCAACCAAACTATATGCCACACCGCCAAGAGCTCACTCTCCAATTCTTAATCAATATCGGTTATGACGAGGCTAGCGTGGAATAATCACCAAGCATTCTCACGAGAGCTTAAGAGTATTCCTCAACCCCGAGAACTCTCTACATGATCATCACCAAGTTCTGCTTCGTCAGGATACAGCTATGAGCACCCTAAGCTCATGGAACTGCAAATATTCTGCGCATTGGTCAACAAGAAACACATCGCTATCGAAGCTCTGATTTGGGATGACATGATGTCATTTCTCAACAAACTTGGCTCAAAGATTCCCTACATCGGATATACTAAATTGTTGATCCAGAGAGCACTTGGACTTCATCCTGACATTCCCAAGAGGCTCAATGACCCGACAATCACGACATGTTGACGGAACCCATTCTATCTGCCGTAATAAAGGAAACGCCTACAAAGAAACAAGGTGCCGCGGCCAGATTTCCTTCTAATCAAGATGTCGTAAAAGCTCGAATCGCATAAAAGGTATCCGAAGCAAATGACAAGGCAAAGTTGGTCATCTCGACGAAAAATCTTCCGAACACCCGTAGGAGAACCAAAAGGAAGTGTGAAGTCACAAGTTCGTGAGTCGAGGAAGTTCCCAAGAGAAACCTCCTTCAAAGAGGATTGTTCCATCTAAGGAAGTTCCTCTCCCATTCCCAATTCCCAACCCAACCGCAAAGCTTGTTCCGTGACGAAAGCTCATGCTAATGACAGATGAAGAGATTACCTTCTCAAATCAGAAAGGATGAACCTCCTCCGCATCTAAACCTCCAAGTCCAAATAATAACAGGAAAAGGAAAGACTCTCAGACTTGAGTCTTAAGATGAAAGCTCAAGAAGAAGAGCAACGGATCAATCATACAGAAGAAGTTTAAATTAGTTAGACAAATTCAAAAGTCAAGAATTTGCAAAGATCAAATGGGTGGCCCCGGGGATCGAGTGGTGTTGTCCACTCTTCACCGTGTCCCGATGCGTTAATCAACCCGGATAAGGATCCGTGCCACCACTCTTGTGCAGCAACAAACGCTTGTGAAGGAGTCTACCGATCTTAACATTGAGGAACCGTAAAAGAATAAGACTGAAAAGAAAACCGATGAAGAAGCTAAGGTACGGACGGAAGAAAAGGCTAAATCTGACATGATGACAGAAGATTATGATGACTTTCTTCTCAAAGAAATTCAACTCGCTCCAAGGAGGATACTTCTGCACCTCCAAAGGACCCCGAATCTCCTCATGTCCCTCCTCATCAGATTCTTCATCTCACTCATCACCACCACCATCAAAAAGATCAACAAAATCATCATCCAAATGCGGAAGAAACCACCTCGATCTTGGATTCTCAAGCTCATAAACGGATTCACAAAGTCGCCAAACAAGTCGAAAAGAAAACGTGCTCTACAAAAGCTAAATTTCTTTGCCGATCACATACAAAGATCAGATGATGAGAAAGACAAGATGGAGAAAGAAAAGGAATTTGTTCAGAAGTTCATGAAGAGTCATCGTAAAGAGGAACAGAACGAAATGATCGAAGGTTACACTAACAAGTACCTTCGTGATATCGCTCCTAAAGTCCAAAAGGAACTGGAAAAGACAAAGAAGAGATCATACTCACAAGTTTCTTCTCGACATCTGCCCCTGTGACTAGAGAAATATTTTCCGCATAACTCACCCCTAACATCGTGAAAGCATTGGTTAAAAATACAATGGCCAAAGAAGCCGATCTCTCGAACTGAAGTTAATCGCTAAACTTGTGATACAAATGTCGTGCGATCCGAACGCTTACTCGATGAAGCTAAATTTTTCAAAATCTACTTGATTTTCAACTCAGATCATCATGCAAGGAGTCAGCAGATCAACCCAAATGACCAAGAGATGACGATGATAAGGATAAGGATTCGCGACCTAAACGCCGGCAACCGTAAATCTACCTCTATGCCACCTCCTCCATCACGACCTTCTTCTCAACAAAAGTCTCCTCCACCTCGTCTTCTACCGATAAACCTGGGATCTATTCCGAAGTTACCACCCCCGACTCATAAAAAGTGATTACTTTGAGTATACGGGTGGTGACGATGAAGAGGTCCTTGAGCCCCCACAACAACCCACCTCACCCAAACAAGTGCGTAAACCAAGATCATCATCAAGGCCTTCCAAAAGAAGAAGAAGACGACTCCTCGAGTCGCCTCATGGCTAGATGACATAAACCAAGAGTTTGAATGGTTCTCCACACTTGTCAATCAAACTCCCTACCCCGATGAAGGTCAAGAATTGGTAGACGGTTCTACATTGAGCACGCAAAACTTTTGCAAGAAAAGTTCCATGTGAAGAAAATGACGAACTGAAGTTGAAGGAATCAAGAATGAAGCATTCCAACTTCTTAAAGATAGCTCGAAAGCCGAGGTCGAATATCATCTTGAGAACATCGATCGAGCTATGTCTAACGACATGGATTGGCTCAATCCGGAAGCAAACATTGACTTCACACAAAGGACAACCTCCATACTACACATATTGGACCAAACCCCTACCGACCATTGGCCAAACAGACGAACCACGGATTCCCTTCCGATACTTCTTTAACAGAGACCTAGATTTTCTTACACGGTAGCTTTATGGTTCGCTAAAAATACGCTACATCATTGACTCTTCCATTCCCAATGGCTATTTACTCAAACCGCATAGCTATCGAGGAACGTGTAAATCACTTGTTTTCGACAACGCGGCAAGCATACGCACCAAGATGCATTGTATGGGATTCATCATTGGCCCTAACGCCAAGAATCTACTACGTAAGTCAGCCCGTTCAAGTCTCAACATGCAGTGAATAGTTCTAAGGACATCGTGGCCATCAAACACATTGATCTCAAGTCTAAGTGGGACTACACATTCTTAAAGAATATCATAGTCAAACGACAAGATGAACAGACTATGGATTCTCGAGGGCTGACTTTGAGAACTTGTCCTCAACGCATACATCAAGACATGTACCTTGCCAAAGGCTGTGGTCGATGAGACAATTCTCGATCAAGTTCAACGTGAATTTATCAAGTCGGGCCTCATCTTCATTAGACGATCGCGATCAAAGAACGCGGTTGAAGATATCCAGATGGCAGTTGAATCTTATCGGACGCTGTCAACCTCACTCCTCCAACGCTTACTCTTTCCCCGACCTCAACTACCTCAATATACGCCATCGCCAAACCTTCGGAGTTGTTTACGCAGTTGAACTTCAAAGAAACCGCTAATGGCGCGTAGTGATCTTCGTAAATTCGGGATCATACTTTGAAGCCGGTTAGGGACGGATTAGCATGCTGTGCTGAAGGATATACCAAAGTTGGGTCTCGTAGTTACCGGAATTCTCGTGAAAGGAGGGATGTCGAAGGATCATCACCATGATTGATGAACGTTGTTCGTAGGGATCAATTCGCACGCATTGGAGAGCTATGTTGGTGGTCGCACCGAGAAACATCACCGCTTTCAACGCCCCTGCATTCTCGGGTCTCACACCTCGTAGGCTAAAACACGAGGTAATTAAGGAACATAAGCACAAGATAATAATAGAACATACCAACGCTAATATTTAAAAGAAAGAGTACCATTACAATATCACTAGTTTAGCCGCTACTCCAAGAAATATATTACAAAAGTTTAGATTCCAAAATATTTCGTTTCATTACATGACGATTTGTAGTGACAAGTGAAAACTTCATTATGCAAGACTGAGCAGGAAAAGCTTACTAACGATCACCAAATGCATGAGAGAAAAACGGTCAATTATGAAAATAGTTGGTGAGTATACACGCTTTGTAAAATAAGAAAAAACCTATAAGAAATATTCAAAGCTTTCGTCATCGGTATAACCCCAAAGCAAAGGCATATAAATCCACCTCAACCCAAGTTCCTACTTCATACAAAACTTGCAACCCGTGGTGTTCACAACCTATTGCACAAAATATAGCGCCTAGTTTATGCTCATGCACACGCTACAATGAGGTCACAAAGCAAAGGCATTGTAAAATCCACTCGGGCCCAAGTTCCTACCCATACAAAACTTGTAAATTGTGTGTTCACAACCCATTGCCAAAAAGTAGTATGTATAATGGTCAAGTATAAGCGGGTCATATAGTTCACAATATAGTACCACTAATATAATAATCAGTGGATGCTCCAAACATGGGAGACTTTGCGTTGATGTCTCGAACAAGGGAGACTTTGTGATGCTCCTGGATGAAGCCAAATATGCCGGTGCCACTACCCAAAGTTATACGGGTGCCTCTTCCCAAAGATACCGGTGCCTTCCAAAGATATATCACCGTGCCTCTTCCCAAAGATATACCGGGTGCCTCTTCCCAAAGATACGCCCAACACGGAGACTTTATAGTGATGCTCTAACAAGGGAGACTTTATAGTGATGCTTCAACAAGTGAGACTTGTAGTGATGCCCGAACATGGGAGACTTTATAGTGATGTTGAACATGGGAGACTTTAGAGTGATGTTCAACATGGGAGACTTTATAGTGATGCTCTAACAAGGGAGACTTTGTAGTGATGTCTAACATGGGAGACTTTTATAGTGATGCTCCAACATGGAGACTTTATATGATGTCCAACACGGGAGACTTTATAGTGATGTTCCTAACACGGGAGACTTTATAGTGATGTCTCAACAAGTGGAGACTTTAGGACAAGGTCATAACATGTACGGTTCAATAAGTTCAAATAAGGCATTATTTCATAATTAAGTTCAAGGATTTGATTCAAGTTCGCAAGTTTTAGTCAAACTAATTAATAAAAGTAGTAAACAATTTAGCTCAAGAACGGTTCATGCATTCTACCCCAAAATATAGTAAAACGTAAAAGTGGGGGATGTGATTACTCACTGATAAACCGTATGATGACAAGATGAGTACACCGGTATAATGTGATGCTTTAACTGACCTATTACTTAATGATATGATATGTTAATGAGTTGCAATGTAATGTTATGCATGCATTTCGTATGTTATTTATACCATTTCGCGAAGTTTTGAAAAATATAACTTATCGTCAAAAATACTCTTTTGACGCCTTGACCCTTCACAAATTCACTTTACAAGTTTTACGCCAAAATGTCATCCTACAATGGTTTTGTAATGATTTATGGTGAAATTTTCTACTTTTAGTCGTGAAATAAAGTCAATTGGAATTTCTATGAAAGTGACAAAATGGCTTTGAAAAACTAGTCGAAATGGTGTACGCCGACGCTAGGAAACGAACTCACGGTTTTGGAAAGTTGTATCAAAATCTAGATGTTTCACCAGGAGTTTTCACAAAGAGGTCTCAACATAAAGATATTAAAGGTTAAAGATGGTGATTTTGTCTAATTGTTGTGAAAAAATGAGTTTCGCCAAGTTTAGACACTCATAAATAATTTATTACAACTCCGCTATACAAACGGTTGGTTGTTTTGGAAAATATGCTTGGTGATCTTGATTTTACTAGAAGACATCTCGTTCCAAAAAGTTCTACATCATAGATAAAAACAGCCTCCAACATGGTCACGTTTTGTTATCAGAACACTTGTCTCGGTGAAATAATATAGTTTTTCTAAAATAATAGTTACGCAATTTTATGAAAACTGCATATCTTTGTCGTTTCAAATCCGCTTTCTACGCCTAATACGCCCTTATCAGATCAAAGTATACTAATATATTTTTGACAAGTCGAAATAATTTGTAAAGCTTAAGGCTGCTTTTGACCCGACAAATTAAAAACATGTTGCTGAAATTTCAGAAAAACTATACATTTCTCGCCGCCAAACTTGTAAAATCCATAAACTTCTTCGTTATAACTCCGCTTAATCCGCTCTGCTGCCACGGATTCGCTTTTAAAAGCATATTTTCTAAATATCAAGGCCAAAATTTCGTGCCTACTGTCGGATTTTCCAGAAAATCAAAACAAGGACAGAACACATTTTATATTTATCGAAAATAGTTTTTTCGTACTCAAACCTATTCCAATCCTTCAAATCAACTCCAAAACTATTCTACTCCTACCATACACCTCTTAGGGTGTCATGGGTTACTAAACATCATCAAGACCAACATATACCAAGGGGATAATTATAGGATGACCTTATATATATATAACTCTAAAAAATCATGTAAAATGGTATAAATCAACATAAGTCATACATGTTTGCTCCAAAATGAAGAGAGATAAATATGAAAATGAAAAGTGAAATAGGTAAAATGAAATGATATGCTTACAAGTAAACTATGATGAGGTGCAAAGAACCAAGGATTAACCTAAACACCCTAGGTTTTTATTTCAAAACCTTAAATAAGAGTGTAATCTAGGAGTGTTTTAACTTGAGCTTGAAAATTTTGATGTCTTCTTCTTGGAACACTTATGGTGGCTTATTGATAAGAGGAAGAACAAGAGAGAAATAACAACTTGACTAACTTGAATTATTTGTTGCAAAATGAATGAAGTGTGAAGTACATTGAGTATATATCTAAACTTGTTGAAAATATTAACCAACCATAAATGCCAACCTTCCCTAGAACTGCTTTTAAGGGGGATGTCTTCCCAATTATTATTATTATTTTTTTTTATGTATATATGTAAAGGTGTAAGTAAGATGTGTAGGCTAAATAAGTATAAGTTGCATTGTGTATACATTTGTGTATTTAAAGTAGTTTTAGCTAAAAGAACTTTTTAATAGGCCAAAGTAAAATATATTGAGGTCATATAAATTGTAAAAATACATTCCTTGTAAAAATTGAGTGATATAATAATTATCGTATAGTTTTTAAGAAAAACGCCGTAATAATATAAATTTAACGATTTATATACAAAATAAATTTAAACACTAGGTAAACTCAAAATATAGTTTTTATAAACTAAATGTAAGTATAAAATATGTCGGGATCATTTTTGAAAGTAACGGATTAACTGCTCAAATAATAACTCACGCCATAACGCTTTATTTAATATAAAATTTACGCGGTTAATGTGAAATGAAATGTCATGAATGAACTAATATGATGAATATTGAGTTTAAGAAATGACCGGAAATTGAGAATTGTGACATTCTTCCATGTCAGCCGAATCACGCCCCTCGTGATTCATTAATCCATACTATGGTCCAACCTCAACAAGAGTTCTAAAGTTCATGCTCGCATTTAACAAATTTCTAAATGATCATATCAATTCATGCGCATGTGTTCCCATTCAACTAAGACGCGTCGTGATTAGATTGGATAGTGTAAACTTGCCCAATATCTAACGTAGCCTCAAAAGACCTTTAGATAGTCGATTCTAATTTAATCTCACAACTCATCAAAAACAAGAACTGCCATGAGATTAAACTAAACCTAATGGAGTAAACTTGTTCTTAGCTTGATTTTCGAACTCATCAAACAAGAATGCCACTAGATCAAGCTAGCAAACAAGTTGTTAGAAAGATAGGATTCAACATCCTTGAATGAAGTCTTTTGAAAGATTCGCTCGATCTTGGATTTTCTTACACAAATCAAATCAAATCAACAAAATATATAACAACTAAGGTCGATATCAATAGGTCTCAAATTAATCAATGTCGGAACGGGTAAGAATTGGAAGGAAGTTATGCACTCAAAATCATGTTGCATGTAAATAAAGTGGTTGTTCAAAGGAATGTACCCAGCAGCTGCCATGGCTTCCTCGGCACCGTGATAGAATGCTCACCACGCATGGGGAACTTCAATGTTCGATCTTGTGGGCCTTCTATTGCCAATGCCAGTTTGGACGACATTCCTCGAGCTGCAGTTTCTTGCAGCCATGATCTTACAGTGAACCAAAACATCAGGTTGAGTAAACGACATTCTAACGAAGTCGATGAGGGTAGAACGGTGGTAATGTGTTATAGTGATCGAAACATGATAGGAACAGAGACATGCTATGTCTAACAAGTCGAAAGATGGAAAAGAGAAGATATGAACAAGGTGCGGTAATGTAGAATGTGACGCGTAACGAAAACATGCTATGCATACCCAACTAACCAATGCAACTTCAGGTGACCGGTTCAAAAGACTACTCAAAACATGATTTAAATTTACTCTTCTTATCATTGATGGTTCTTCCATAAATTAGACATATTTGATCAGGCTATGTATAATTTATGATTAACGATGCAACGATAGGACTAGATGACTTTGATGATGTCTCAATGTTTAATAAAATAATTTTTTTTTTTTTTTAGTTATAGCTGATTTTTATTTTTGAAAATCGGCATTCTCTATAACCTTTGGCTCGATACCAATCATCACACCTCGCCACTTGAGGCTGAAACACGAGGTGTAACGGAAGGGAACATAAGCACAAGATAATAGAACATACCAACGTTAATATTTAAAAGAAAGAGTACACCATTACAATACTAGTTTAGCCGTCATGTCCAGCGAAATATATTACAAAGTTTAGATTCCAAAATATTTCGCTCTATTACATGACGATTTGTTGTAGTGACAAGTGAAAACTTCATTATGCAAGACCCGATAGAAAAGCTTACGCGAATAACGATCACCAAAATGCATGAGAGAAAAACGGTCAACTATGAAAATAGGGTGAGTATACACTACGTTTTGTAAAATAAGAAAAACTCATAAGAAATATTCAAAGCTTTCGGTCATCGAAAATAATCCACAAAGCAAAGGCATTGTAAATCCACTTTCAGCGGTTCAAGTTAAGCCCATACAAACTTGCAGCTCGTGTGTTCACAACCCATTGCACAAAATATAGCGTGCCTAGTTTATGCTCATGCACACGTTACCAAATGAGGTCACAAAGCAAAGGCATTGTAAATCCACTCAGTCAAGTTCCCTACATACAAAACTTGCAACATGTGTGTTCACAACCCATTGCCAAAAGTAGTATGTATAATGGTCAAGTATAAGCGGTCATAATAGTTCACAATATAGTACCACTAATATAATAATTCAGAGATGCTCCAAACATGGAGACTTTGCAATGCTCCGGTCAAGGGAGACTTTGTAGTGATGCTCCTGATGAAGCCAAATTATGCCGGGTTACCACTACCCAAAGTTATCTTGGTGCCTCTTCCCGGGTGCCTCTTCCCAATGATATACTGGGTGCCTCTTCCCAAAGATATACTGGGTGCCTCTTCCCAAAGATATACTGGTGCCTCTTCCCAAAGATATCCAACACGGAGACTTTATAGTGATGCTCCAACAAGTGGAGACTTTATAGTGATGCTCCAACAAGGGAGACTTTATAGTGATGTCCAACAAGGGAGACTTGTAGTGATGCTCCAACATGGAGACTTTATAGTGATGCTCCAACATGGGAGACTTTATAGTGATGCTCCAACACGGGAGACTTTATAGTGATGTCTCAACAAGTGGAGACTTTGTAGTGATGCTCCAACATGGGAGACTTTATAGTGATGCTCAACATGGGAGACTTTATAGTGATGCTCCGAACATGGGAGACTTTATAGTGATGCTCCGAACAAGGGAGACTTTAGGACAAGGTCATAACATGTACGGTTCAATAAGTTCAAATAAGGCATTATTTCATAATTAAGTTCAAGGATTTGATTCAAGTTCGCAAGTTTTAGTCAAACTAATTAATAAAAGTAGTAAACAATTTAGCTCAAGAATCGGTTCATGCATTTACCCCAAAATATAGTAAAACGGTAAAGGGGATGTGATTACTCACTTGATAAACCGTGATGATGACAAGAGTGAGTACACCGAGGTATAATGTGATGCTTTAATCTGACCTATTACTTAATGATATGATATGCAATGAGTTGCAATGTAATGTTATGCATGCATTTCAGATGTTATTTATACCATTTAGAAGTTTTGAAAAATATAACTTATCGTCGAAAATACTCTTTGACGCCTTGACCCTTCAAAATTCACTTTACAAGTTTTACGCCAAAATGTCATCCTACAATGGTTTCGTAATGATTTATGGTGAAATTTTCACTTTTCGTCAGTAAAATGAAGTCGCGGAAATTTCATGAAAGTGACAAAATGGCTTTGAAAAACTAGTCAGAAAATGGTGTCGTACGACGCTAGGAAAACGAACTCGACGGTTTTGGAAAGTTTGTATCAAAATCTAGATGTTTCAGCTCGGAGTTTTCGCCAAAGAGGTCTCGAACATAAAGATATTAAAGGTTAAAGATGGTGATTTTGTCTAATTGTTGTGAAAAATGAGTTTCGCCAAGTTTAGACGCGATTATAAATAATTTATTACAACTCCGCTATACAAACGGTTGGTTGTTTTGGAAAATATGCTTGGTGATCTTGATTTTACTAGAAGACATCTCGTTCCAAAAAGTTCTACATCATAGATAAAAACAGCCTCCAACATGGTCGCTTTAGTTACCGTGAACACTTGTCTCAGAAAATAATATAGTTTGTCAGAAAATAATAGTTACGGCAATTTTATGAAAACGTGCATATCTTTGTCGCTTCAAACCGCTTTTCTACGCCTAATACGCCCTAGCTTCGTGATCAAAGTATACTAATATATTTTTGACAAGTCGAAATAATTTGTAAAGCTTAAGGCCTCGTTTTGACCCGACAAATTAAAAACAAGTTGCTGAAATTTCAGAAAAACTATACATTTCGTCGTCAAACTTGTAAAATCCATAACTTCTTCGTTATAACTCCGCTTAATCCGTTCAAGCGGCAACGGATTCGTTTTAAAGTATATTTTCTAAATATCAAGACCAAAATTTCGTGCCTACTGTCGGATTTTCCAGAAAATCAAAACAAGGACAGAACACATTTTATATTTATCGAAAATAGTTTTTCTCGTACTAAACCTATTCCAATCCCTTCAAATCAACTCCAAAACTATTCTACTCCTACCATACACCTTCTTAGGGTGTCATGGGTTCCTAAACATCATCAAGACCAACATATACCAAGGGGATAATTATAGGATGACCTTATATATATATAACTCTAAAAATCATGTAAAAATGGTATAAATCAACATAAGTCATACATGTTTGCTCCAAAAATGAAGAGATAAATATGAAATGAAAGTGAAATAGGTAAAATGAAATGATATGCTTACAAGTAAACTATGATGAGGTGCAAAGAACCAAGGATTAACCTAAACACCCTAGGTTTTTATTTCAAAACCTTAAATAAGAGTGTAATCTAGAGTGTTTTAACTTGAGCTTGAAAAATTTTGATGTCTTCTTCTTGGAACACTTATGGTGGCCGGTTGATAAGAGGAAGAACAAGAGAGAAATAACAACTTGACTAACTTGAATTATTTGTTGCAAAATGAATGAAGTGTGAAGTACATTGAGTATATATCTAAACTTGTTGAAAATATTAACCAACCATAAATGCCAACCTTCCCCCCTAGAACCGGTTTTAAGGGGGGATGTCTTCCCAATTATTATTATTATTATTATTATTTTTTTTTTTATAAAGTATACATAAATGTGTAAGTAAGATGTGTAGGCTAAAATAAGTATAAGTTGCATTGTGTATACATTTGTGTATTTAAAGTAGTTTTAGCTAAAAGAACTTTTTAATAGGCCAAAGTAAAATATATTGAGGTCATATAAATTGTAAAAATACATTCCTTGTAAAAATTGAGTGATATAATAATTATCGTAGTAGTTTTAAGAAAAACGTCGTCATAATATAAATTTAACGATTTATATACAAAATAAATTTAAAACACTAGGTAAACTCAAAATATAGTTTTTATAAACTAAATGTAAGTATAAAATATGTCGGGATCATTTTTGAAAGTAACGGATTAAATGCTCAAAATAATAACTCACGCGATAACGTTTATTTAATATAAAAATTTACGCGGTTAATGTGAAATGAAATGTCATGAATGAACTAATATGATGAATATTGAGTTTAAGAAATGACCGGAAATTGAGAATTGTGAGACCTGGGAACATCACTGCACTTCCTGGTACCCCTTGAATTGTTTCCTTCATAATTTTGGATGTGTGATCAAATATGTCAATGGCTTGTGCACACATAACAGTGTACAACCCGTAATGGTCAAGAAAGGACCCTGTGGTACGCCTCCAAAGGCCACAATCCTTATATAAGGAGCGAAAGCTTCTTATTTTTGAGTAAAACCTATCAAACCTTTCATTTTTCAAGGTTTTGCTCAAAAACACAAGTACTTCCTTAAGACTTTCAAAACCTCAACCGTTTATATCACTTGTTGAGGGGAGTATTTGAAACTTTGTTCACAAATTGTTCACAGTGGTCATTCTTCCCGAACACTCCGAAATGGTCATATTTATTCTCAAACGTTTCAAAAATAACACTTTAATATGCCATTTTGGAGGGGGAGAAAATTGTGTGATAAGAAATATGTTGTACAAAATGCAAATGAATCTGTGTACCGGACTTAACCAACTAATTGACGGTGCTAAACCGTTAGTAACTTCGAAAAGACTTGTCCCGACTGGGCCGGTAATAATTTCAAGCTAGTTCGCTAGTGATGTAAACGCGTCTCGCAAAGGACTTGTCCGAGTAGAATGTACCATTCGAGAAACTTTTGATAGACATGAACTCTGACGGGTTTGACAACCTTCCAAGGTTTGTCTACACCTTCAAGGTAGTTATTAGAGCTAGTTGTCACCTAAAAGTTGACAATGTAACTCTTTAACTATGCAACGTAACTTAGTCCGCTCTGGGATTGTCTATCTTCAGTGGATCAATTCAAAAAGTGCGCTCTTTCCTCACTGTGCATTTAACCATTAAAACTATTAGCACATGTGAGGGGAGTATTTATGCAAAACATCATCTCTCACAATGGTTCAAACATGTTTTCATTAACAAACACTTTGAGAGATATTTTATCATACAGTGGTTTTAATGGCAAACATAGGTTAGTCATGGAGTTATAAGGTGACTAAGGTTAGGAATAACCGTCCTATGATCCGCCAGAGCCGGAGGGATCTACCCAAGGACACTACCATTAGTTAGTGATTAGAAGTCCTTAGGAATGATTATAAAAAAAAAAAAAAAAAAGGAGAAAATGAGAATCGGAGAAAGAAGGAGTTGAAGAATCAAAAAGAAATGTAAAGTAAAGGGTGAAAAGAAACAGCCCTCCAGATTATTCAACTTAGGCGCATAATCGGGTTCAATACATATGCTCTTGTTGTCACTTAGTGACGCCTGTATTGAAGATTAAAAGTCGTCATGGACCCAGTGGACGATGCACTAAACCTTCTTATCCACTCAAGTTTCTCTCAACAGGAGCTTGTTTCATTCTCACAGGGAACCCTACGTAAACTATCGGCTTTCTCCTAGAGATTCTGGTATTGAAGAAGGAGACCCTCTCCCTAGTCTCCGCTCAGGAAAACCAAAACGCACTATTGAGTCTAGAGCCACGAGATTCATCAAAAGATCTCTTAGGAACACTTGACATTTAATCACTTGATGATCAACTAATAAGATTATCAGTGGTTCATATCGAGTCCTTCACAGATCTTAGCAATCTGTCGAGAACATTTATGAGAGGTTCACATTTGTGATCCTCGGTGATTGAATGGAAACTCCCGCCAGGGGTCAACATCAAAACGTACCGCATACGTCGGCGTTAAACGGCAACTCCCCGTGGATTGCGCTTAGTGGTCTCAAACGGTCTAAGGCCAGAGGTGATGCTCGGTGTACCTCGGCGACTCATCCAATCATAGGTGTACTTCGGTACATCGTGTTATCTCACTTGTGGGACTCCGATTGAGGAACGGCCTTTGTAAGAATTAGAGTTGTGTTTTCACACTATGCTTTGTTAACACTCGGTTCAAACTTGTAAGTGCCGAAACCGCTTATTACTAACCGCTTGAAATGTTTTCTTTTATGGAAGTCTTCGGGCCGGCGGGATGATCGTCTGATTCTTCTCATGTTCAAGCCAACATCATCACTAATGGAAGTTCTATCTCAATGCAACACAACAAATGTAATGATTCTTCATCAATCAAAGAATCTACAAAGTCAAAGACTTACAAAACTTCATCAGGATTGATTTCCAACGTCAAAGAGCGTGTGAGCATGTTGAAGAATGACGTGGAGACACTGGAGCAGCGAAAGCGGCGACTGAAAGGCACGGTGATGCGATACAACAACATACTATCACTTTCACCACAAAGAACAATGATCAAAGAACAAAGTTAAAGATGACGCCAAAGCATAACTGTTCAAAGATAACTATCTCTACACCGGGAGATTGTTCGACCAAGGCAATTCTTCTCACAAGAAAGAAGAATGTCGAAGATCAACGCCATCGCTACTATTACATCAACGCTTCACCGCTTACATTCATATATACTTGAGGGGGAGATTGTTGGAATCACTCCTAAACAGGATTTCAAGTATTTATATTTCATATGTAATAGGTAGCTTTATTATGGCCTTTATGTTTGTTTAGGTCAAGCTTATGTAGAAGGCCCATAAGCTTAGGCCCAAGCCCAATAAGGAATAGGGAAGGAGAGGGAGTGTTGCCCTAGCTCCTTTCCTATATAAACCATGTAATAACCCTCACTTGAGGGTTGGTTGTTCAAGTTTTCTTTTCACACATATTCCTACGCCTAACCGTGCTACTCTTATCGTGTATGTGTGCTTGTTTACTTGTTCAATCGCCTTATCTCTTTCTATATAACTTGTGTTTGTAAAACTAGTGACCTAACAAGACCGGATCCAGAAGTTATACCTAGGGTTCTGCTCAATCATAAATATCACAGGTTAACTACTATTCTGGACATAGGAACTAACGGAAGATCACATTTAGGTTCATAAAAAGGTACCTTAATGAGCTCAATGAAGGTAATTAAAAGACCCCAAGGATGTGGTCGATTGACAATCAAGCGCTCTAATAGTACTCTTGTGATCCGTTCCTAGATGGCCACATGCATAAGGTGATATTAGTTAGCCGGGTTAGGTGACGGTTTATAATAAGATTTAGGTCAACATTATAACCTTTAGATGTGGATCAACATACAAGTCAGGTTTGACCCAACAACACTTACGTGTTCATATTTTAATGTGATAAAATATGGAATATGTATTAAACAGCGATTATAAATTAATATCAGTATGTAAAATGATCAAATTTAGACGCGACATTTTTGTCTTGTTTCGAAAGTGAATTTAATTGCACACGAACCTCCTAAAACGTTTTACTTAAAATGAAAAATAATTTATGTAATTATATTAGAGCACGAGATCTATTTATACAGAAACGTGCTTTCGATAAACTGGAAAAACTGGTCTTGAGACACACTTATAAACTAAGAGAAGACAACCACCTTCAAGTTAGGAGTAGCAGGGTTAGGTAGGCTCATGTTGTGTGGAAATGCACTGAGTACTATATTCCGCATTTGAATGCAGCTTGGAGGAATGATATAACAAAAACTAAAATGGTAATTACAAAGCAACTCTCGAAAATCATGAAGCATAAAATAGTTGCCCAAGTATTTTCCATTGATGCACTAAACTTACAAATGGATGCCCTACTATAACCAATGAGGCTCTAAAGATATAAGCGGATAAACTAAACATACACATTGATGCCTTAATATCTCTCACGATGCACTAATTAATACTCAATGATGCCCTAATATGTATATTGATGCACTAAACATACATATAGTTGCCAAAGTATTTTCCATTGATGCACTAAATATACAAATAAACCATTTTATATGGAAGTAAGCAGAATTTACCCCTTTGTAATTGTACATGACTACCCGAACAGGACCAACTAATTACGGGAGGACAAGTCAAGAGGTGCATACCTAAAAAAAGTATTTTGTAGCTCTAACACTATTGGTTTGATGCACTAATCACACATAACATATGACTCATTCATACAAATAGTTGCTTTATCACATACGGATGAACTAATTATACGAACAGATGCCTTAACTTATAACAATATTATTTAACCATGCATTAACTAATTAACCGATGCCTTAACTTATTATACTAACAGATGCTCTAACAAATGATCATAACAGATGTCGTAATGTTTAGATGCCCTGATCATATTGGTGATGCAATGATCATACATATAGATTGTCTAACACTTTTGTTTTGGTGCACCAAATACATAATACAGATGCCTCATTCATACATACGTTGCTCTATCACTACAGATGCTGCAACAATACATTTGATGCCCTAATTATCCTAATAGATGACTTAACTAATTACTATAATAGATGCCTTAACTAGTCATATAGATGCTCTAATAAATGATCATACGTATTCTTTTACAGATGTCGTAATGGTGATCACTACAGATGATGCAACAATACATTTGATGCTCTAATTATGCTAACAGATGCCTTAACTAATTAATATAATAAATGCCTTAACTAGTCATATAGACGGTCTAAGAAATGATCATACGTGTGCTTTAACTGATGCTGCAATGGTGATGCATTGATCATACTTGTACATATGGTGATGCACTGACCCAAGTTCTAAAGATGCACTAAACAAACATGTCAAATGGATACAACAATACATTTGATGCTCTAATTTTGAAAAAAGTGTATGACAATGTTTAGGATTGCTTTTTGAGGCAAATTATCTAAGAAACATGTTTTCTTAGTTGCCACATGGTTGAGACATGTGAAAAGGATGGTTGAGACATGTTTTCTTAGACGCCAATTTACATACGCAATCCGAAACATCCTGATTTAGAGCTGACTTAGTGTAGTGATTTATTAATAAGAGTTGTTGAACTTCCACATGGTTTTTATCAAGTGGTCCAGTAGCATAAAATCATATTCCAATTAAAAAGTTATAGTAGTAAAAAACCAGTCATATATATCAAAAGGAAAGTTAAGAGCTCGCAACTAAATCAGTATTTGAAAATGAAAAATGAATACGAAAGTACTATCAAGAACATACCCAATCCCAAGAATTCTTATCGTCGGGTTCATTGAAAGATGCATATATTCTTTGAAGTTTATGTCAGATCAGATCTGCAGTTTCGAAAAGCAATCCCATCCGCTCATTTATCATTATAGAATACGTGCCTTATATCTACAGGCTTCAGGCTTGGGAATGCAGTCCCATATCTACAACAAATAACATGTTATCATAAGTGTCAAGTCATGTTATTTCTTAAGGTTAACAAGACAATAAAATAAGTTACCTTATGGATATCTTTCCTCAATTCTGATTCAAGACATATTTTGTTACTTTACACAAGGTACAAATATTTCCAGTTTACAAAAGTTATACCTTTGTTTAATCACGTATGACAAACATCAAAGTTGTTTTAGGTGGACCAAATAAACAGAACATAGCCTGCAAACAACCATAATATTAAAAAGAGTATATAGACCATAATATTTCAAGTCCTCAGCACTATACACTAGAGCATTTGAAAAGCTAGAAAGAGGGCGTCAACAAAGACATCTCCAACAACATCTAAACCCAAACCCCTCTCATTTGAAAATAACACGGAAACTTTTAAGTCCTTATTAGTAATTCTTTTAAACATATACACCCATGCCTTAATTTGTTTAATGATGCATTAATCTTACTCACAAAATGCTCTAATATGTTCAATGATGCACTAAACATATAAAGAGATGCCCAAGTATTTACAGTGATGCACTAAACATACAAATGGATGCCCTAATATGACCAACGATGCACTGAACATAAAAATTGATACACTAAACACATACAATGATGCCTTAATATGTCTAATGATGCACTAATCGTACCTACTGATGCTCTAACATGTTCAATGATGCACTAAACCTGCAAACCTTTAAACTGATGTAGCAACTATAAACACAGATGCACTAAAACAACCTGAAGCCCTAACGTGTAATCGATGCTCGCAAATTTACACCGAGATGTCCTAATATGTCATATCCTACAATAATAAACACATATCTTTGTAAATTAGTGCATTGCATTTATAATAATCTTACTTAGACATTTTATCAAACACATAGTGTGCAACTTTAATAAACACACTTTTTATGCATTTTTTCGTCAAATTTATTATAAATAATTAAACATTAAAATGAATAAATTATTCAGTTTATATAAATTATATAATTAAAATGTTATATATAATTAACTAACCTGAAGAAGATCATTGATGATGTAGCGTTTGTAAATGAAGCGACACATGACCGTGGTGTGTGTGGCGGTAGCGGAGTGAATATTAGCGCGGTGGATGCTACTGTAAGACGGTGGCTACGGTGGTGGTGGCGATGGTAAGTCATCTCATCATACAAATAGATTAGCTCATCTCATTTTTTGACGTCGGTGTGGCGGTGGCGGTGTAAAGATTGAAGCGGTGGTTGCACAACGGAAGATGGTGGGGATAGTGGTTGTGGTGACGGTGGTCTTGATGAGTCGTCATCTACATCGTATCTGTTTTGATAATGAAAGTGAAAGTGACGATCTCTTTGATATTCTCACTTTTCTATCTAATTATACTTTTCTCTAGATCCGAACTCTATACACACACACACACACATATATATATATATATATATATATATATATATATATATATATATATATATATATATATATATATATATATATATATATATATATATATATATATATATGATTTGTTATTGTGCCATATTTGTCTTTAGTTGATTTGTTGGTGATATGCTTGTACAATGTTTGGTTACTTGTTTTGATTATGATACTGTTCATCAACTCCTATTTGATTATGCCTCGGTACTTTTTGGTTATTTATATGTGTTTATATTTGTTCACTGATGCGTTGCTTTGGTCTCATTTGATTTTTGTTCCTTCTGGATATCTGTTAATTTTGTGTTCTGCAGGTTCCTCATAGACTCATTGTGCTCATTCGTTACGATTTCGTTATTGGTTTCATGTGATTAATTTTTGTATTTGTATTATGTTTAGCTTTTGTTTTGTCATATCTATTAACTAAGCTCAGTCGCATTTTCTTTTCTATGTGGCAGGTACCAAGTGGGATGTTGCACTTTGATGGGCGTAGAGTAGGAGCATTTGAGTGATACGACCCTAGTTTCCCTTATCATTTTAGACTCATTTTTAAGAACATTTTTTTAATATTTATTTCTTTTAGACATGTTAGATTATGTATTTTCATTTGAAGTCATTCGTTTATATGACTTGGTATTTTATTTAATAAGACTTCCGCTTGCGTTTATATGCATTGTATGACACTATAATGTGACATTTTGACCCGTGTCGAGTTGGGGTGTTACAATTATGGTATCAGAGCTTAGGTTTCGCCCTGTAGAGCTTAGGCTATGACCTGTGAGGATTTTTGTAGACATTAGACTTCCGTTTGTTTAGACCTATTCCGGTTGGTTGGACCTTTTCGTTTAGATTTGATTTCGATATTCTTTTGTCTTCACTGATTTGATCTTTGTTTTTCCACATTTGATTTTGTCTCTTTGTTTTCGCGGATTAGTTGTCGATCGTTTAGATGGTGACTACTCGTAGAATCGAAGATGGTGATTCGGATCCTGAGTTTACTACAATAGTTGCTGAGTTAGAGAGGTTCGTGTAAGCTCTCGGAAAATTTCATTTATCAATAACAGTTAATCATGAATAAAGCACGGATTATAGCACCATGAAATTTTTTTAACATCGTTTGTGCATACCATTTGACAAATGCATTGTAAAACGCGAATCAAAAGCTCAAAGTCACACCGTTGTGATCCGAACAAAATTCCTTTGAGCCCGATAATATTAATTATCTAACTTATATAAATAAATTATATAAATTAAATATATAATAATTTTTTTAATCCTAACCGGGCCAAGCCCAACACCACTTTCTCTATACTTTTGGGCCTCGTTTGCACCCGATCCAAGTCCGAGCCCAACCTTTCTTTTCCTTGGGCCTTGTTTTATCCGAACCAATATCCAAAGCCAAGCTCAAACCAACCATATTTACCCTTAGACCTAACCGGTTCCCACCCCAAGCCCAAGTGCGCTAGAAATATTTGTACACAATAATATTACAATGTTGTGTTTTTGTTGCTGTGATCAGTCAAGCCAAACAAGAGACACCAACACAAACCAAATACAATCATCTTGGTATCATATGTGTTTGGGTGTGTGGGTGTTAAAGAAGAGACAAACCAACAAGTTTAGCCACCCTAAACCCATTATGATATACCCTAAGTCCATTTGACCACCTTTGACTCTTTAAACCAAAGGATAATATGTCTAGCATGCAAACCTTGATTTGACTAAACCTCATCACACCCCTATAACCGGCTGCCAAATTCGTGCATGCCAAAATCAAACAAAAGCCTATCCTTGCTTTTCTTGAAAACATAGAAGAAACAAGCTTAAAATAATCCAAGTCCCATGCTTGCTTCCTCTTTATATAGTACTCCTCAAAATACTTAGCATCTCACATGTTCTTTCACAAACTAACTCACAAATTTACATCTCAAACACATACAAAAATCGTCTAACTGTGGAGCTAGGGTCGAAGGAAAAAGGAAAGGAAGAACGAAACGTTTAAAGGGTTTAGGAAGGATAGGTCGATAGCTTGGGTTATAAGGAGAACAAGGGTACTTTCTAGTCTTGTTCATTCTCGTTTCATCCCCACTCATTAAGTGTAGTAAGTTTCTTCTCAACCCGTTTCATTTTATTTCTTTCGTCACAATTAAAATCACACGTACACCTATTATACGCACATAAAATGTATCGACCATATTAATATAAAGTGTTATAAGAATACAAGAAGCTATCAACACAATTAAACCAATTGAATCATACTCAACTCTCGTCACCTTTACCTTCTAAAAACATATGTCACGTTAATCCTTTTATAAGTCTTGAATAATAACTTTTAATATGCTCGACAGTTGTTCTCACAATTGACATCTTACAAATACACCATATCATACTTGTGATACTAAAGATCAAACCATGAAACCCTTGAAACCATCCCGTATGTCGCGTTTATCTTCAAAACCAAATGCACCCGATTAGGCCTTAAGGCCCAAACACACACAAACCCGAAGCCCATTTCGTTTACCCGGCCCAATACATATATAAATAAGCTCACGAGTTAAAAATAAGCCAACCATAAGCTTTAGAAGAAGTTTGATAAGCCTTGTAAGTCAAAAATGTGTTTTTAGGACTAGTTTTGCAAAACGTGTAGTAACCGGGGTAAAAATGTGAAGTTTGGAAAGTCGAAGATTGATTTTACACGTTATAAATCATGCATGAAAAGCTTAGGGTAGGTTTTGTAAAGTTTCGTAAGATAAAGGATGTTTTTGCACGTAAATTTCATGCATGGAAAGTGTAGGGTTTGTTTTGTAATTATGACAAACTAGTTTTAAAATGAAATAAAGGTTTTGTGTTTAAAATGGAAATATAGAAACTTGAGGGACCAAAAGTGTAAAAATTGACTTTTTGAAATATTTTGTCAAAACATTTTAAACGAGGGACTAAACTGTCAAAACTGAAAACTTTGAGTATAAAATATTTTTGGGTACAAAGTGTCATTTTGCCAAAGTTGAGGGACTAAACTTGTACATTTTGAAATTTAAGGGTAAAAAGTGTAAATTTAAGAAAAAATTTAGAAAACTTAAACTTATCACGTCTTCATAAGAACGAGTATTTTGATGATCTAGAAAATATAATGAGTATTATTATGTCAATAATTAACTAAACTAGTATATATATAATTATAAGTAAATAAATATATGAAATCGTTATCCAAAAATCGACACACTTTGAAAGTAAATAACTAAAACAAATATCAACACCGTTATTTTCATAAATCAACAACGGGGAACATTTTACTTAGTATAAGTGTGAGCTTTTGATAAATATCAAACTAAGTCGATATAGCGCGTGTTTTGAACTTCAAAACAATAAGAACTATCCACACACACTATAACGCTCTATTGAATTGATTAATTCAATGCTCTATCATTTAGGTCGACAACCAAAGGTTTATCATTATTCGGAGACTTGCCATCTCGTTCTTAGGTTTCCGGTTGGAGCCTCCGCTATATCATACTTGATTTTATTGTGCTTGTTCATTTCTGCTAAGGTGAGTTCATAGCCTCGCTTTTACTTTTATTTACAAACCCCACGAGGGAGATACATGCTCTAAACTAGAACACATGGTTTTTCATAACTGTTCACTACTTGATTAATGGAATTGCCTAAGTATTTGGCCGAAAGACCCATGCATCATGAACCATTAGTCACTTACGAGTGAACGCATATATCGTGAATAGTACTATAGGGAGTAACGAACCCATCTTGGTTATCGGACATAACCGAGTGCACCATATTTGAATTTCATTAGGTAATTGGCTATTACCTCCTTGGGGGAAAACTGTTAACGTTCACTAGTAATTCGATGTATGCAGTTGAGTATTGGTTGCATGAGCTTAGCGCATAATAATCTGTGATTTTCTTTATGATAAGTTGTTAGTTTACAATTATCATGTTCATGTTCTTGTGTTCAACTGTTTAACTAAAACCTATGGATTACACTCAACATTTTTGCTGACCTTTTTAGGCATGTTATTTTAGGTAATTATTGAAGATCATATTCATGGCACGGAGTGGGCAACGCAAGACCTTTATTTATGGTGTAAAACATAATGTTATCATTTCTTACAAACTCATGATCAGTATTTTGGTGTATCATCTAAGACAATTTGGAATATTTGTAACAAACTATGAGTTTTTCTTGAATGATAATCACTTTTCTTAAAACGTATTTTTTGAGTCGTTTTCTATAATTATTGATTGTGATCCCCATCCAAGTAACACCCCGATTAGTCTTCCGCTGTCATGTTGATCTTTGGAGGTGTTAAGGATTGGCATCAGAGCCAAGGTTATAAAGAACCAAAGAGTTTTTCTAAAAACATTTGGACTATAACCGCACTTTTAAAACGGGACTATTTTACACCACTACCCTATGCCCTCCGTGACCGCTCTATGCATAAGGATTAATGCATCACTAGATCATAAGTACATTGCATTCATTTTAGTTAGGCATGGAGATATGCTTGGCAGATTGTGCACGACTAACTAAAATCTTGTTATCATATTATTTTTGCATTTTACTTATATTACTCTCTTTATGGGTTGTTACAGTACCATGTCTGCCTCGAACCCTGTAGTCCTATCATCGGATTCTGAAATAGAAGAAGCTATGTCCTCTATTGTACTTATGCATGTGAGCACTATCCCAGCCCTGCCAGTCACTGCTTCGGATGAGATCGAACCCTTCGAGGAGGAAGAGGTCGCACTGACCCCTATTATCCCGGCCATACCTGCTCACTTTGGAGAGCACTCGACCTTTGCTCCTATGACATATGATCAGTACATGCAGTCGAAGCAACGGTTACCTTTAAGGGATGTTGCAGCGGATGATGGAACATTCGGATCCTCAAAGATTACTGCTTCTGCTTCATCGGTCGCTCCTTCATCATCACCATTACCAATCCGTAGGAGGCGACGAAGATTCAGAGTTCTTAAGCCGTATGAGCCTGAGCCGTTTGGTGTACCCTATAGACTTCATCCCAAAGGTTCCATCTTCAAGCATACTACTAGGAAGCGTGTGCAAGCTCTTACTATGCCTCATGTATCACCAGCAGATATCCCTTCATCATCAGCCCAGCCACCACCAGCCCCACTCACCACATCACCTATGGCTACCCCACCATTGCCGCCACCTACTGTGTTCTTCCATCAGACCACCATAGTTCCTGCTTGATCACCACCTTTGGCTTCATCACCTTTGGACACTCACAGTGACCCTCCATTGCCACTCAGCGTGAGAGAGTGTTTTCTACCAGAGACATCTGATCCATACATGCAGACCATGTACATTGACATCCATCCAGGACCTAGGAAGAAGGTCGACGCCAGACGTTGGTCCTTTTTTTTGCCAGTTATTCGCCGTTGGAGATCTAAGGAAGGAACTCCAAGTACTGTTGAGCTTGGGGAAAGCTCGATGACCACATCAACTAGAGTCCTACCTGTGGAAGGAGAGCCAGTGCATCACTCCATTCCTCTTTTGGCAGCTAGACTTGTTAGACACGAGGATCAGCTGAGTGAGATCATTGCACACGTCGATGAGATACCACTGGTTAGGATCGAGAGTTTAGACGAAGAGGTTGAAAACCTCGTGGTTAGTCGCTACTCTTTGGACATCGTGTTTGATATGATGAGCGCCCAGATAGTTGAAGCGAGAGAGGATGTCACTGATCTGACCCGAAGACTTGAGAATGCCAGCCAGGAGGCCAGTATTCTGAGAGAGACTGCGGCAAGTTGAGAGAGGGTTTTGCATCACGAGCTTGCATCTGTTCATGCCCATACCATCATCTTGGAGCAAATATTAGACGACCTCCAAGCTAGAGACAAAGCTTGAGATCAGCAGTTCCAGGATTTATCAGCTTTGGTCGGAGAGTTACGCCATCGTCAGGAGGAGACATCAGGCGACGCATAGATCATGGTCATCCTTATTATAGCTTAGTGTCATAAACCCGCCATGTGTGGCATTAGTATGAGGGCTTGTATCTTTTGGTTGTAAAAACTATGGAACAAGGATATTAATGTTGTAACATTTGGTTGTGAACTTATTCTATGTATCGATGTTTATCTATGTCATCGTGGTTATATTCTTATATTCTCGTGTGTTGTGATTCATCATTCATCGGTTGTACAAACCGAGCTGATCATTATGTTCTTATATATGTTATGATTTTGTTGTGACAAATCATGATTGACTTATTCCTGCTTATAACGATACCATTTCATTGATTTAAAGTGGTAATCTTGACTATTATGATATTTATAATACGTAATCACTTGTATTATTATCAATGATTCTAAATTCTGGTGTTTATGTCTTGGTAATTTTAGAAAAATGGTCAAGAAGAAAGCTACCACATCCACCATTACCCTAACCACTGTTCGAAAGATAGTCGCTGACAGTGTTAGCGTTGTCGTTGCCAAACATGCTGCTGAAGCCACACGCATCGATGAAGCTGAACGTGTTGCCCAAGCGGCACGTGAAGCCAAAGCTTCTGCAAGAGAAGCTGAGATTACACGAGAAGCTGAGATTGCTTGAGAAGCTGAAGCTGCACGTGAAGCTGGGGCTGCACGTGAGGCTGAGGCTGCTCACCTTGCTGAAGCCGCACACATCATTGAAGTGTCAAATTCCAATGACACTGACAACCAAACCAACCAAAGTGAGTCCCCCGTAGCACGCAAATGTAGCTACAAAGGATTCATGAACTGCAAGCCTAGCTTTTTCAAGGGAACTGAAGGTGCTATTGGTCTTCTTCATTGGTTTGAGAGATCCGAAACTGTATTTCTTCTAAGTGACTGCACGGATGATTGCAAGGTTAAGTTTGCACTAGAACTTTGCTAGAAGATGCGTTATCTTGGTGGAAAGCTTATGCCCAATCAATCGAAATGGAAGAAGCTTGTAAGATTTCATGGTCCGATCTGAAGCAACTATTGATGAAACAGTACTGTCCGAGAACTGAGATTAAGAAGCTAGAGGATAAATTTTACCACTTGTTTGCTAAGGGTAATGATCTCAAGACATACTTTAAGAGATTCCACGAGCTGAGGGCCATGTGTCCTAACATGTTTCCCACAAATGATAAGCTTTTGGAGAGTTTGATCGGGGGTTTACCCCGAAGTATTGAAGGAGATGTCATCGCTTCTAATCCAAAGAATGTAGAAGAAGTTATGACTATATCCCATCATCTCATGGAACCGATTCTGAAGCTTGGAAACACACAAAGCTCGAATGACAACAAAAGGAAGTTTGATGACCAAAGGAACATGAACCCCAACCATCATCAGTCTAACAACTCATCACAATTCAACAACAACCGAAACAACAACAACCAGAACAACAACAACAACCAGTACCAACATAACAGGAACCACCATCACAACCAACCGAACAAAAGACAAGAAGCCGAAAGGGCTTATGCTGCACCCACTGCTGGTAAAGGATATGCCGGACCTCATCTCCTGTGCAATAGATGCATGTTGCACCATTCTGGACCATGCACTGTGAAGTATGATAAGTCTAACAAAGTGGGCCACCAGGGTAGGAGTTGCCAAAACCCTGCAAATGGGAACAACATGCCATTTGCAAATTTGAGTTGTTTTGGATGTGGAGAAAAAGATCATTTCAAGAACCAGTGCCTGAAGAGGAACGCCGCTCAAAACAACAATGCACGTGCACAGGCATATGTGCTAGGAAATGGAGACGTTCCATTGAACCCCGATGTCGTAACGGGTAAGTTTTCACTTAACAATCATTCTGCAAAAATCTTATTTGATTCTGGAGCCGATAAGAGTTTTGTATCTGCTACCTTTGCACCATTACTCGAAATCGCCCCAATTACCTTAAACACAACTTATGAGATAGAGCTAGCCGATGAAAAGATAATAGGAACCAACACCATAATCCGTAATTGCCCTATGCTTTTGCAAGACCAACCATTCCTCACAAATCTTTTGCCAATCAAGCTTGGTAGTTTCGACGTTGTAATCGGCATGGATTGGTTATCTAAACACCGTGCTAGGATTGTATGCGATGAGAAAACTGTTCATCTTCCGATCAATGGTGAAACCTTGGTTATCCACGGGGATCACAGTAAGAAGTACTTGAGCATCATATCCTATGTTAAGTCTATGAAGTACATGGAAAAAGCATGTTATGCCTTCTTAGCTCAGGTAACGGAAAAGAAGTCTGAAGAGAGACGACTGGAGGATGTGCCTGTAGTTAGAGAATTTCCTGAAGTATTCCTAGAAGATTTACCTGGTCTTCCACCTGCTCGACAAGTCGAATTTCAAATCGATCTAGTGCCTGGAGCTACACCTGTAGCTCGAGCACCATACCGTTTGGCACCATCTGAAATGAAGGAGTTATCCAAAAAACTACAAGAGCTGTCTGACAAAGGATTCATTAGACCGAGTTCCTCGCCTTGGGGATCACCGGTTTTGTTCGTCAAGAATAAGGGTGGATCTTTTCAGATGTGCATCGATTATAGAGAAATGAACAAGCTCACAATCTAGAACTGATATCCTTTTCCTAGAATCGATGACCTGTTCGATCAATTACAAGGATTGAGTATATACTCAAAAATTGACTTAAGATCTGGATACCATCAGTTAAGGGTGAAAGAAGAAGATATTCCAAAGACCGCATTCCGAACTCGCTATGGTCATTATGAATTCCAAGTGATGCCATTTGGTCTAACCAATGCGCCTGTTGTATTTATGGACCTAATGAATAAAGTTTGTAAACCTTACTTGGATAAGTTCATCATCGTGTTCATTGACGATATCCTCATCTACTCTCGTGATAAGGAAGAACATGCAGAACATCTGAGAACTGTCTTGAAATTACTCAAGGATGAAGAACTATACACTAAATTCTCCAAATGCGACTTCTGGATTGAGACAGTACAATTTCTTGGTCATGTGATTGACAGGAAAGGCATTCATGTAGATCCAGCAAAGATCGAATATGTTAAGAACTGGACTGCACCAAACAACCCCACTGAGATCTGCCAATTTCTAGGTCTCGCCGGTTATTACCGGAGATTTATCGAAGGTATCTCGAAGATAGCAAAACCATTGACGGAGCTAACCCAAAAAATGAAGAAGTTTGAATGGGGAACCGATCAAGAATTAGCTTTCCAATTCCTTAAGCAAAAGCTTTGCGAAGCAACCATCTTGGCTTTACCCGACGGAGTAGGAGACTTTGTGGTATATTGTGATGCTTCACACTTGGGTCTAGGCGTTGTTCTAATGCAAAGGAACAAAGTAATAGCTTACGTATCCCGTCAACTCAAGACCCATAAGAAGAATTATACCACTCACGATCTAGAACTAGGAGCTGTTGTATTTGCTCTGAAGTTATGGAGACACTATTTGTATGGAACCAAATGCATAGTGTACAGTGATCACAAAAGCCTTCAACACATCTTGGATGAAATGGAACTAAACATGCGTCAACGCTGCTGGCTAGAATTGCTTAGCGATTATGACTGTGAGATCCGCTACCATCCCAGAAAGGCGAATGTTGTTGCAGACGCCTTGAGCAGAAAAGATCACCCTAAGCCACTTAGAGTGAGATCATTGGGAATGGTAATCAATTCACCCCTACCATAGAAAATTCTTGAAGCTCAAATCGAAGCTCTTAAAGAAGAAAACAGGCCAAATGAGAAGATTTTTGGCATGCCGGAGAACGAAAATGGATTTGTGAAGAGATCAGACAGAACATTGTGTTTCAAGGATCGAAGTTGGATTCCACTTTACGGAGGTATCCGTGAGCTCATCATGCATGAATCGCATAAATCTAAGTACTCCATCCATCCCGGTCCTAACAAGATGTATCAAGATCTTAAACTTCTATATTGGTGGCCAAACATGAAGGCCGATATCGCGGAGTATGATAGTAAGTGTCTAACATGCTCATGAGTCAAGGCAGAGCATCAAAAACCATCCAAATTGTTAACTTAGCCAGAACTTCCCGTTTGGAAATGGGAAAGAATCACAATGGACTTCATCACTAAACTGCCAAAAACTTCTAATGGTTTTGACACCATATGGGTCATTGTTGACCGTCTCATGAAATTAGCTCACTTCTTGCCTATCAAAGAAAACGACGAGATGACTACACTTGCTCGGTTGTATCTCAAGGATTGTTTCTCGTCATGGGGTACCGATTTCTATCATATCTGATCATGATAGCCGATTCACCTCAAGATTTTGGCAAACACTCTAAAACGCTATGGGTACCAAATTGGATATGAGTACCGCTTACCACTCTCAAACAGATGGACAAAGTAAAAGAACAATCCAAACTCTGAAAGACATGCTAAGAGCATGCGTGATCGATTTCGAAAAAGGATGGGATAAGCACTTAACTCTGGCAGAATTCTCTTACAATAACAGTTACCACGCCAACATCAAAGCAGCTCCATTTGAAGTGCTTTATGGATGGAAATGTCGATCACCCGTTTGTTGGGCAGAAGTTGGAGAAGTGCAACTTACTGGCCCTAAAATTGTTCAAGAGACAATTGAGAAGATAATGCAAATCAAACAACATCTACAAGCAGCTCGAGATAGACAAAAGAGCTATGCTGATGTCAGAAGAAAACCAATGGAATTCCAAGTAGGAGATCGAGTAATGCTAAAAGTATCTCCTTGGAAAGGAATGGTCAGATTTGGAAAAATAGGAAAACTCAAACCCCGATACGTTGGCCCGTTCAAAATTCTGCAAAGAGTTGGTCCAATAGCCTATAAGCTTGAGCTTCCGGAAGAGCTCAGTAGAGTACACGAGACTTTCCATGTTTCAAACCTTAAGAAGTGTGTATCCGATGAAACCCGTGTTGGTCCTCTAAAGGACATACAACTCAATGAAAAACTTAGCTGTGTAGAAGAACCCGTTGAGATCATGGACAGGGAAGTCAAGAGGCTAAAGCAAAGCCGCATTCCTATCGTTAAAGTTTGATGGAATCATAAGAAAAGAGGTGTTGAGTTCAACTGCGAACGCGAGGATGTAATGCGTGCCAAATATCCCTACTTGTTTACCTAATCACCCACGACAACCTCTGAGAGTTAAACCGCGAGACACGGTTCTCTTAAGGGGCAGGTACTGTAAGCTCCTGGAAAATTTCATCTATCATTAACCGTTAATCATGAATAAATCACGGATTATAGCACCATGAATATTTCTTAACATCGTTTGTGCTTTCCATTTGTCAAATGCATTGTAAAACGTGAATCAAAAGCTCAAAATCACACCGGTGTGATTCGAAAAAAATTACCTCGAGCCCAATAATATTAATTATCTAACTTATATAAATAAATTATATAATTAACTATATAATAAATTTTTTTATCCTAACCGGGCCAAGCCCAACACCACTTTCTCTCTACTTTTGGGCCTTGTTTGCACCTGATCCAAGTCCGAGCCCAACCTTTCTTTTCCTTGGGCCTTGTTTTATCCGATCCAATATCCAAAGCCAAGCCCAACCCACCCATATTTACCCTTAGACCCAACTAGTTCCCACCCCAAGCCCAAGTGAACTAGAAATATTTGTACACAATAATATTACAATGTTGTGTTTTTGTTGCTGTGATCAGTCGAGCTAAACAAGAGACACCAACACAAACCAAATACAATCATATTGGTCTCATATGTGTTTGCGTGTGTGTGTTAAAGAAGAGACAAAACCAACAAGTTTAACCACCCTAAACCAATTATTATAATACCCTAAGTCCATTTGACCACCTTTGACTCTTTAAACCAAAGGATAATATGTCTAGCATGCAAACCTTGATTTGACTAAACCTCATCACACCCCTATAATCGGCTGCCAAATTCGTACATGCCAAAATCAAACAAAAGCCTATCCTTGCTTTTCTTGAAAACATGGAAGAAACAAGCTTAAAATAATCCTAGTCCCATGCTTGCTTCCTCTTTATATAGTACTCCTCAAAACACTTAGCATCTCACAAGTTCTCTCACAAACTTACATCTCAAACATATACAAAGATCGTCCAACTCTGGAGCGAGGGTCGAAGGAAAAAGGAAAGGAAGAACGAAATGTTTGAGGTCGATAGCTTGGGTTATAACGAGAACAAGGGTTCTTTCTAGTCTCATTCATTCTCGTTTCATCCCCACTCATTGAGTGTAGTAAGTTTCTTCTCAACCCGTTTCATTTTATTTCTTTTGTCACAATGATATCACACGTACACCTATTATACGCACATAAAATGTATCGACCATAATTATTTAAAGTGTTATAAGAATACAAGAAGCTAGCAACATAATCAAACCAAGTTAATCATACTCAACTCTCGTCACCTTTACCTTCTAAAAACATATGTCACGTTAATCCTTTTATAAGTCACAAATAATTACTTTTAATATGCTCGACACTTATTATCACAATTGACATCTTACAAATACACCATATCATACTTATGATACTAAAAATCAACCCATGAAACCCTTGAAACACTCCCCTATGTCGCGTTTCTCTTCAAAACCAAACACACCTAATTGGGCCTTAAGGCCCAAACACATACAAACCCGAAGCCTATTTCGTTTACCCGACCCAATAGGTATATAAATAAGCTCACAAGTTATAAATATGCCAACCATAAGCTTTAGAAGAAGTTGATAAGCCTTGTAAGTCAAAAATGTGTTTTTGGGACTAGTTTTGCAAAACGTGTAGTAACCGGGGTAAGAATGTGAAGTTTGGAAAGTCCATGGTTGATTTTATACGTCATAAATCATGCATGAAAAGCTTAGGGTAGGTTTTGTAAAGTTTTTAAAGATAAAGGATGTTTTTTGTTAGGATTCTGAAAATCCACAGTGAAGAGTTGGTCACCCCAACTATTATCTAGCATAAGTTAGCTCGTAGACATATCGTTATTTACGTGTTTATTAGTGTAGTTTAGTTTAGAGTAACACCGTGGAGGAAGGACGGGTCTTTACCCACTGTATGCCTGATCCACGGTCCGACAGGAGGACGTTTGTTCTGTAACTATAAATACCCCTTCCATCCTTGGAAGGGGTGGCACTCTTAATCTAATCTTCCTTTTTGTTGAACTTTCTCTCTCTAGTTTCACCTACTCATCTCTTTCTCTCTCTATAACCATGGCTTTCTTGTATCATCACCATCCAAGGCCACCCGAATCATCATAACAAAATATATGTAAGATCCTACAAATGGTACCAGAGCCAGGTTTTTTGTGTTTTGATGATTTTTGTGGTTTTGATACTTGTTTTAAACTGGTTTGTGTATTTTATGTGGTCGGAATATTTTTTATTGGCCGGAATATTTGTGTTTTCCGATTACTTTGGGCAAACAGTTTTATACAAGTTTTATGTATCAAATGGTCAAAAGATCTCTTGTGCTTAATCAGTGTTATCTGTTTTTTTTGTGTCAATCTACATGTCCAATCTGCTATTTTTGTGTAACATCTTTTGAGATTTTTTTTTCCATTCCGTGAATTTGTGGTCTAAATCATTTGGTCAGATTCAAAACAGTGGTCAAAAAAATTAGGTCATCTGGTCTTTTTCTTGGTCAAAACAGGTATAACTTGGGTTATTATGCATATTTTTTCTGGGTTAACTTTGAAGCTGAACGGAAAACATGGTCGGAAAACTCATCGAAAAAAGTAAACGAAGGTCAAAAACCTAGTTTTCTACGCATAAGGAGCATCTTCAATGATATTTACGCATAACTGTGAAGTTATGCGTAAGGAATGGTTACGCGTAAAAGTCAACGAGGGTCAAAACCCTATTCTTACGCATAAGGAGCATCTACAGAGTTATTTACGCATAACTGCGAAGTTATGCGTAAGGATTTGTTACGCATATGTTTTACACATAAGCCTAGGCTTACGCGTAAGACTGAGTTACGCATAAGACTAAGCTTACGCTTAAGCCTGATCTACGCATAAACTATACCAGGTTTACGCGTATATCTACGCATATGTAACAAGGCTTACGCATAAGGTTTAGAAGAAAGATATGCGTAAAACAGTAAAGACAATATGTTATGAGTAAAATGACCCGACCACATGACCAACAACAAGAAATACCAAATACCAAATCAAACTCGACCTCAGTTTTAATTCATCCTCGGTCCAACAATTATATCGACATGATTCTGAAGGGAAAAAGAAGAATGTAATACACGAGCCACTTTCTATTCAAACAACAATCAATCCAACATATATCCTATCTCAACCTCCATCTCCTACATCCATTCAAGAATCAAGACTCAACTCCAAACAACAACCAATTCGACATCAGAAAATATACATAATCTAAGATGTGTGTCAACGTTTTTCGTTAACCTTTATAAGATTACTTTTCGTTGCACATTTATCCTCACAGATTCTTTTGAATCAAAGATCCATTATTTATCCGAACATAAAAGAGAAGAAATCTAACAAGATTGTTAGTTTCTTTCTTAGGTTAGTTCATGACCCAAAAGTAAAATCAATCAACAAAACCAAACGGATACAACCCTACCTGAGACCATATAATGATCTTGAAGACCTCAACAAGCCCTCTCGATTCATTCTTTGGTGAAACAAAATCGGTTTATGTTAGGTTGTGATTGGGTTCTTGTTTGAATATCTCTGATTAGATGATGGACTTGAGATAAGATGAGATTGAGGGTTTTGGAAGAATAGTTTTTGATGAAGATGGGAGATGGGTCAGTCACGTCTAGGATGGGGGCGGATTTTTACAAGTGATATGTGTGTAGGGTTAGTTCATTTTAGGGTTTGTTATAAGAAGTGTGTTTACTTTATATCCGGTTCTCTGTTCCTGACTTAAATTGGATATGGGCTTTGAGATTGCATTCGCTTGGGCTGCACATGGACTATCCCTTTTGGATCGTGAATGTTTGTCCGGGTTTATATGAATTCATGGATTGGACTATGATGGGCTGCAATGTGTCATATACTATTTTTGGAAGTATAAAAGTAAATTTTAGTCATCCGAATTTTTTTTGGGGAAGTAAAATTTTGTAGTATTTTTAAGAATGGTATTTCGGGTATGCTATATTTCACGGAGTGATACATAAATTCACGGCTTGAGCGAAAAAGTGAATAATGACTACGAGGTTTTTGTACGGTTTTATTGAAGTGACGTTATCTTCATATGTGGTCATTACTATTAGCCAATGAATCATTGGAGGTTCAATTTCTGCAATTCCCATGAGATATTCGACGCCACAAAATGTCTATGATACTTCACAGTCTAAGCAAAATCTTTCTAAGAATCATCAGCGTCAGTCATGATTTTTTTTTCAAGATGTTTGCTTATGACAAGAACTTGTCGTGCAAATAGTCGTACACGTTATGATGCTTCTGAAAGTTCGAAACCATCATGGGGGAGAAACGTGTACTTTGATGTGTTACGGTCAACCTCCAGGGGGAAGTAGTATATACTACTTGACTTAGTATGGTTTGTGAAGCTGTCTACATATGGGTATAGAATTGTTCATGGTGGAGAAGAATCGTTGAAGAACCAATGCATGTTCCCCTAAAACAGATATTCACCGAAACCAAAGTTGTCTTAACACATTCAAGTACACGTTGTTTACGGTTTTGTCTTGATTTTGTAAAATCCCACGAAAGAAATTATTTCTCGGCTTAAATCATAGACTTGTAAAATCCCGTAACAATGGAAACATCCCGGTTAAAATTGTAAAGTGCATTTCCGGATCTATCTTGCGGTTTATTCTTGGTTTTGTAAAATCCCGCGAAAGAAACTATTTCTCGGTTTAACCCATAGAATTGTAAAATCCCGTATTGATGGAACCATCCTGGAGAAAGGAAAGCGTATTTCTGGATCTTATCTGATCTTTGGTACTACGGTTTCTACTTCGAAGAAGGTATAAAAGGGTATACTTCATGAATTGGATGTGTGTTTGGATATTCGTCATGGCAGTTTGGTTACTACATGGTTTTACAGGGTTATGTGCTTTTAACCATGGTCGGGATGGAAACCATTATCATAGTTCACTTAAAACGTCAAAGGAGGCTAGATTTGAGCGTTTAATCAGAAGATGTGACAACGGCGTTAATTCAGTTATATTTATTTGAGGTTGAAGTGAAATATCACGGGCGAGTGTACTTAGTATCTGAAGGTATCGGGGATGGTTGGATGAAGATTCTTCGAGATCCTTGTTCGAGCTTAATCAAAAAAGAAGACTTGGAATTCTAGTTATTTTTGGGTGATTTTTTCCTTTTCTTTTACCACTTGGGGGAATTGGGCTCACAACACCATAAAATAACTATCACTTTAAGGAGTTACGTTGTAGTGCTCAGTGTCACATTCAATTGTGGATTTTCAAGAGGTAATGTACGTCTTATACTTGATGGTTGGTTGGTTGAAGAGTATAGAGTACATAGAGAGTACTTAGAGATGCTAATGGAAATCGACACCGCTCTTTGTTACATATGTGCAAGTTTAAGTCACAAGTTCGAGGTAGTTTACTTCAAGGTCAAATTCATCATATTGGGTTTTCTCCGTCAGCTGTCACGACAAAGAGCCTACTGAATGATAATGGGGTTGATTACAAGTTTTGCCAAGAGAGCTGAAAAGAGAGAGATAATGACGTTTGAACACAACAGTTCAGGCCTCGTTTTCAAAAGAACAGAAAAGTGTACGTGTCAGTGCGCTTTATCTTCTGAAGAAGAGAAATCTTCTAATTAATGACCATTCTCTTCAACATGCTTCATGCTTTTTCCATGTGCTTCAGTCATCAAGTGAACCGGGCTACAATTGATTGTTTTCTTATTCCACTTGCTCAACTATAATGACGATGGCGACATCATGTGCTAATTTTGCGGGGGAGAAGTGTGAATAGACTACATTTGTTAAATATATTCACTTGTTTAATCAAGAATGGCATCTCCGTATGCAATTCTTGAGGGGGAGAAGAAGTATGATAATTCTGCATGGTTGATCGATATCTGAGAATATATGGTCATATGGCTCCAAACTCTTCTAAGAGCCATTGGTTGACATCTTCTCACGGACTGATGAGTTTATTGACAAAGTGCTTCCGGTTAATGCTTCACGTGCACATCAACATGATGATTCCGAACAACCTTCTGTTCTTGTTTGATGTGATTGTTTGCTTGGTGTTACCATTTCGTGTGTTCGCTGTGGGCTGATTGCTAATTTCCTTGATGAACATCTTTCTGTTCTTGTTTGATTGGGAGGGATCTTAATTAAGGGGATTTGCAAGATGTAAGTTAATGGGATGCTTTTGGTGATGTTCTTATGTTTTGGTGAGTCGAAGATGTTAACTATCTAATCCCCAACTGGACAATCTTGAAGAAGGTCGAGTCTACAGTATGTTCTACATTTTCTGCTACATGTTAGAAGACTAAAGACGAGTTGCATTTAACGATCTAAAGACTTCTTCTTAATCTGGGCTGTTATCAAACAGATTGTCGGTTTAGGGGAAAGCACTAATTGGGGGAGGGTGAAAAGTCAGATTTAATCCCCAATTAGACTTGCTCACATTTTGCAGCAAGTTGATTCTCACAGATACATATGAGCTAATGATGTTCTTCTTAAATGATTTCTAGTACACGGGCTTACAATGAGTTGCTGATTCTGAAGTATCAAAACCAGCAAGGGGGAAGGAGACACATACCTAAACGCGAGTAAACTTGATGAACTTAATACTTCTAAGTAATTGAAGATATCCCGGGAAGACAAATGTTACTACCGCAGAGAAACTCAAGGTTTGACTCATGGCGAGTAAACTTGATGAACTTAACTCTTCTAAGTGATTGAAGATATTCCGGGAAAACAAATGTCATGACCGCAGAGAAACTCAAGGTTTTACTCATCAAGGCGTTTAGTGTTCTTATTCCAACTATGTGGGGGAAGTGATGGGAGAGTTAGTTTCTGAAGATGAAAGAGGTACACAAGTGTGTGATGATTTTGATGTTATCACAATCATCAGGGAGAGAGATTGTGTACATTGGGGCGCTTCAGTTTCACTTGAGTGCTTAATCAGTGATTCAGAGATATAATCACTTATTTCGGAGTTGAAATCCGCAGAGATAGTCCTCCGCAGAGATAATCAGTGAGTCAGCATGCTTCTTCAGTGTTATCGGTTATTCTTTCTTTGGGCATTCGGGTACTTCGAGTTCTTTTTTTTGGGTAAAAGGGTTAATTCACCCCGGTAAAATATATTACGCCAAAAACATTGAAGTACAAAGGATGAGGGTGAATCCCTCATCTCAGTCCCTTAGGACACTTACAGACTCTCCTATAGGAATGCAACATCATTCCTATAACTTACAATATAAGCGTGACAGACCACACTTATAACTAAACATCAGACTACAATGATAAAAAGAATAAAAATAAATGCACTTCAAGTAGAAATACTTGAATCTTCAAGTCACCATAGTAGTCCAAACTTCCAGCGTCGACCAAATATACGATATCACGGTCCTCAAAATGAAGTACTGTCCACAAGTTTCACACAACAGTTGGTGAAGGACTCTAAAACCACGGATAGAGCAGCAAGCTCACAACTTGCTCCAAAGGTGTATGTTGAGATGCAAAACTGAACACCAATAAGAAAACCCAACAAATACGTATAAAACCAACGCACATCAACTCCATGATCATGTAATCGCAAATAAGAATCAGGTTCACAAATTTCGCACAACGATTGATGGAAGACTCTAAAACCACGGATAGAGCGACAAGCATAAAACTTCGCTCCAAAAGTGTGCGTTGAAATGCAAAACCAACAACCCCAATGTGATACCAAGCATAGAACATAATCATAGGGTAACAACCCCTAACTTCCAGCTAATACGAACCCAAGACCAACTTAAAAATCAGCAAACATGTCCATGATGATTCGAATAGCACGTGTCAAACCAAAGTAAAAGTAAACAAGGGTTTTTGAACAAGGTACCCTAAAACTTAACTTCCATCTCTCCCAAACCCACTTACATGGCAGCAACTATGAAATGAACCAGCAATCACCTCACAACCCCTTGCATAGGTTGACAATCAAGTTAAACCCATTAAAGATATGAAACCCTAAGAATTAGGGTTTGTATATCGTGTAAGCACCACCATACATCAGCCAAAACCTGACATATGAATCACCAGCAAGTAGATCGAATAAGGATAGAACCATAAATCATAAACGATCTAAATCAACCCCGATGGAACCCTAACTAACGATTACAAAGAGTAATCGTTTTTGGGTTAACAAGCCTTCAACGATTCAAAATATTCAATAGGAGATCATTAAAGGTTTAAATACCAAAACCGACTTATAATATGCACTCAGAATGTCGGTTTAAAGGTACCAATCAGAACTTGAAACCCTAAAAAATAAGAACCGATTTAGGAAAACACTAAAACGATTTAGGGAATGCGTTTAGGGTTTCGAAATGAAGGGACGAATAAAAGATTACAAACAGCCACCACCCCTAAAAATACAAAACCTACAAACCCGATTGCATACCAATAACCCAAGATTAGAGGTAGAGATACGAGATAGAAGGTTGATAATGGCCGGAATAGTGATGAAGGGGTGGCGGCTGGTGGCAGGAAAATCGCCCCTAGTGAGAGAGAATAATTAGGGTTTTTTGATTGTGTCTGTTATGATTAAGAATAGTACTTCGGGTTCTTGAGCTTCATACACTTTCTTCAGGGGAGAGAAAAGTATTCATCGGGGTTATTCTTTGGCTATCGGACTTAATGCTACTTCGATGTTATAAGTTTCTCTGTCGTTGGGTATACGCGTATTCGGGTTCGTGAACTCTAGTCTAAGAGACTGACTCCATCAATTCATCTACTTGGAGGAAGTGGTCTCTTGACAACTTTTTGGAATGGATCGTTTCAGACTTCAGTGGAAAGGAAATTTGAGAAGATTATTTAAATGTGGGATGATACGTTTTTGTTGTTCTATTGGATGATATAGCCTCGAACGAAGAATCATGGTGATTATTCTTAAAAGGAGCAGCTGGTTTATGATAATGGTGTGCTTCTTTGTGCACCTGGCTAAAGCAAGCTTGAAATAGAGCTTGAATCGCTCAACATAAGGATTTTCGGTTTGGGGGGAAGCTGCCAAAGTCTCACTTTCATATGGTTCAATTTCTCTCATGCAAGAGCCTCGGAAGCTTTGGTGGTGAATGTTTAAGAGATGATGACTTCTATCTTCTACAACGGGGATTCTCGATATCCTTATCTCGGTACTCGTATCATCATCTTCTTAAACTATATCATCTACTCTATCTTTGTAAATATTTATCAAAAACCAAATACAAAAATATAAAACCAACAAAAAGAAAATAGAAAAATATAAAACCAACAAAAATCCATAAAAATCAGAAAATTTTAAAAAAAAATATATATATATATATATACCAAAAATATGTTTTTTCTCAAGACATGTCTTCTGGTATCGATAACATCTGCGGTCTTAGAAATGTCATTCAATAATGGCACGGGACCATAGATGAAGTTCGAGCAGGAGGTGTAAATATTCTTTTCCAAAACATGTCTAAAAATATGGCTTGCAGTTACTTCTGACTGTGACCCGTGCTTAAAACTATGGCTTGCTATTATTTCATATAGCAACCCACTTTTTAAAGAAAGGAAAGTGTTGCGCTAAACCAATTTTTAAATATTTCGTGCACTTATCCTAAAATCAAAATGAGGAAAGTATGTCGAAGGACTGCTATTCCTACACAAATGTTTTTCTTTCTAAAAATTCTTCAAAAAAATATTTGTTGTTTGTCAAAATGGTGGAAAATGAGTTGCTTGAAATACAATCGGGTTTGAGTTTTCGCTAAAATTGAAAACTCAATCAATGACTTCAGAGCTTTTAAATTTTTCAGAAAATAAGTCATTGATTGAGGGGGAGAATGTTTTCAAATTTATATCATCTATCGGACTTATCTAACTATCCTAATATGCTTAATTATAAATGATGTTAACCTATGTTGAAGGACTAGGTGCCTAGGATAAGATTGTTAGGATTAGATGATTAGAGTTTGATAAACACATTATTCCCATGCTTTTATGATATGATCGATATGTTGGATTGACTTTTATTAGTCGATTGTTGTTGGGTGATGTCGACCACCATATATCTGTATGTATGTTCACTAACGTATGCAGATATCATGGATATACGAATGTTCCCGATCCGGATCCCACAAATGAAGATGATTGGATGCCGAAAGGAAAGGGTAACTATTTCTTGGGTCGACAAATGAAAAAACGGAGCTTAATTGGACTTCCATGGAGAGTTGGCATAAATGCAACGTAAGAGGTCTCACTGCATCAGCAGATGGTTTTCTTCTAAGTGATTGAAGAAACGGAGCTTAATTTGACCTCAGTTGGCATTTAAAATGCAACGTAAGAAGAAGTCTCATTGCATCAGCAGATGGTTTTCTTCCGAACCCTACAGTAACAACAACAGCAGCTTCTCAACCACCTAACGTATCTTTGTGCAGGATACCCTTTTTAAACAATTTTGATTAATTTGATTAAATTGTTTTTAAAAATGGGAAAATATTGTTTTGAAAATAAATTGGACTAAATTTAGAAAATCACCGGACTTCTTTTTATCAAAACCTATGTCACTCAATTATCGACTTCGGTCATCGATTGAGGGGGAGAGTGATTTAAAATATAATATTTTCATACAATATTTCTTCATAAAAGTTCCGGTTTGTACGTTAAAATGTGGTGATCTAAAGATTTAATGTTATGTCATGGTATGATTTTCTTTAAAACTCAAAGATCTGTCAAAATGAAATTTTTTCTGTTCTTGTTTGATTATGAAATTGTTTTATTTTACTAAAAGATCTCTTAAAACAATCATACCTGACACTAACAATCTTTAATGTCTTAAAATGGTCCTTATCTGTCATTTTTCATAACTAAACCAAGCCACAAGTTCTCCCATGTTTTATAAATCTTATTAAATCACTTGAGATCCAAAATCTCAAAGGGTTTGATATTTTTGATCGGGAGAGAATTTGTGATTTAATAATGGAATTTGATAAAAGGTGATCGTTTTGATTCAAATTGCAAGTTCTCTCTAATATGTGCTAAACTCTTTCAAATCTAGAGGCACATATTGAGGGGGAGCAAATGGTTTTTCTCTATGGCATGTGTGATCGTGAAAGTACTTATAAGAACTCTTTCCTCTATGTGATAAAATGTTTTAAAATATCCTACGCACATATTGAGGGGGAGAATTTACCAAGAAAATCAAATGGCTTTTTCTATGAAAATTGTGATCAAGAATATATTTTAAAGAACTCTTGCCTCCATGTGCGAAACAATTTTAAAATCATATGCATATGTTGAGGGGGAGCATTTCTAAAAGATCAAAAACAGTTAAGGTACAAAATGCTTTGATCTCGTATCACAAGTACCTTGATTGTTTTTCCAAATGATTTTTCAATTGGTTTCAAGAAGGAAAGAACAATACCAAAAGACCGACCAATTTACTTTATGCATGGTGTTATAAGGATGGTTAGGTTAGTTATTCGTTCCCACGATCCCTTGCCAGAGCTGGAGGATCTACCGAGGACAATCCACTAGATAGTGTAGAGTCCTTAGGTATATTGAGAAAATGAGAAAAGTGAGAAATGGGAAGAGTGCGGACTAAGATTGAGCTAGTACTGGAATAAACCCAACAAGGTTCTAGTAATGAAGTCTCGGTAACCTTGAAGGGTTGAAGAATGAAAAAGAATTGAATGTGAAAAGGGTGAAAGAAATAGCCCTCCAATAATTCAACCTTAGGGCAGAAACCGGGTTCAATACATATGCTACTTGGTGGTTACTCGGTAACACTAGTATTGAAGACAAGACATCAAGGACCCGTGATGCAGCACTAAACTTCCCAAGCAACTCAAGTTCCTATTAAAAGGGCTTGTTTCATTCTCACGGGGAACCGACATTATCTATCGACTTTCTCTTAGAGATGGTTGATATTGAAGAAGGAGACCCTCTCCTTAGTCTCCGACATAGGAAACCAAATGTGCACTATTGAGTCTAGAGCCAAGAGATCATTCACAATATCTCATTAGGACACAGAATTAATGAAGACTTGCTGTTTCACACATTGTGGAAAGTGAGAATATATTAAGAGTCCTACGCATTATCCTTGTGGTATTGCCAGAACATCCGAGTGATATACTAAATGTTCACGATGAAGATGGAAATCCTTCTAGAGCCAACATCAAACAAGCTCTTGGTGGGTGACATGTGAGATCTTGCAAAAGATCAAGCTTGTGACAACTGGATAGAAACGATGGGACGATTCATTCTTGAATCAACCTTGGTCCAGGAAATGAATTGACGGATACCTTTGAAAAACCGGTCGTTGTGCTTAAAAGTTCTTTTCCATAGCACATCGACTGTGTATTAATGTTTCAAAATTAAAGGGTATTTATGATTGATAATTGATTTTCCATAAAACCTTCGTTGTAGTGCAAAACACTTTCTATTAAGCAATACACGATCGTTTTCAAATCATTTTCATCAATCAGTGAATCTTAATTCGCTGGTTCACTCACTCCGTGTTGTCTTCTTTGAGACGTTCCGGTTTGAGAACGGCTTGATCTAGCTGCGAAACCCTGTCAAGGAGATTCTTTGGAATTCTACCTGATCACAGTACATTGATCAGCGGGGAACCGTGGGCCGTGTACCTCAATTCAACGAAAGTGGTCAAAGACACTTTTGTGTGTTTTATTGCTAACTGTTGTTTGCAGGTACATTTGGACGGTTGCGGTGATCGATATTGAGAAGTTAATTCATAGCCGTATGCTCACAGCATCCACGCTTAATTAAAGAAATCATGACAAGTGCTAATATACATAACCGGCTCGATAGATGCAAATATCATGAACCAGTAAAGCTTCCGCTACTCGATGAAAAATGTCATGATCCAGAAAGTGTGAGCATGTCGGTCCGAAAGCCACAACTTCACATGATGGCAACACAACAAAGGGTGATCGAGATTTCGTGGTGATGATCTCAATGAAAGCTCGAAGATCATCATGATGTGGATCAGTTCAAAGACCTCCACCGAAAGTACAAAACTATGCGGACTATGAAGAGTCACTGCTAAAGCACAAAGATTACGGAAGTGAAGAATTGAAGTCTACGAGCTTGGAACTAAAGACAAAGAAAGAATGCTAGGATGCAAAATGTATTTCATGGGGTGACCTCTCTTAGGGGGAGATTGTTAGGATTCAGAAAATCCATAGTGAAGAGTCGGTCACCCCAACTATTATCTAGCATAAGTTAGCTCGTAGACATATTGTTATTTACGTGTTTATTAGTGTAGTTTAGTTTAGAGTAACACCGTGGAGGAAGGACGGGTCTTTACCCATGTATGCCGATCCACATCCGACGGAGGACGTTTGTTCTGTAACTATAAATACCCCTTCCATCCTTGGAAGGGGTGGCACTCTTAATCTAATCTTCCTTTTTGTTGAACTTTCTCTCTCTAGTTTCATCCTCTCATCTCTTCATCTCTCTAAAACCATGGCTTTCTTGTATCATCACCATCCAAGGCCACCCGAATCATCATAACACAATATATGTAAGATCCTACATTTTTGTACGTAAATTTCATGCTTGGAAAGTCTAGGGTTTGTTTTGTAATTATGGAAAACTAGTTTTAAAATGAAATAAAGGTTTTGTGTTTAAAATGGAAATATAGAAACTTGAGGGACCAAAAGTGTAAAATTTGACTTTTTGAAATATTTTGTCAAAACAGTTTAAACGAGGGACTAAAACTGTCAAAACTGGAAACTTTGTTAGATATTGGATTTCATAAACACATATCAAAACACAAGTATGGATCGAATAGTATAGAGAGTTTAGAGAGAGAAAGTAGAATGGGAGCCTTTCTAGAGAGAGAGTAAACAAAAGAGAAAAAGGTTAGATTTGAATGAAAGGTCCAACCCTCTACCTTGGGAGGTAGAGGGTATTTATAGTTACATACAAAACGTCCTCCTTCGGACTGTGGATCAGGCATACAGTGGGTAAAGACCCGTTCGTCCTCTTCGGTGTTACTCTAAACTAAACTATTCTAATAACTAACTAATAAACAAGTAAATAACGATATGTCTACGAGCTAACTTATGCTAGATTATATTTGGGGTGACCGACTCTTCACTATAGAATTTCTAATTCCTAACAATATCCCCCTAAGGGAGGTCACCCCATGTTTTACATTTCGAATTCTAGCATTCTATTTTATCTTCAGTCTTGAGCTCGTAGACTTTAATTCTTCACATCCGCAATCTTTGTTCTTAAGTAGTGATTCTTCATAGTCCGCATAGTTTGTACTTTTAGTGGAGGTCTTTGAACTGATCCACATCTTGATGATCTTTAAGCTTTCTTTGAGATCATCAGCCATAGTAAATCTCTGGATCACCCTTTATTGTGTTGCCATCATGTGATGTTGTGACTTTTGGACCGACATGCTCACACTTTCTGGATCATGACATCTTTCCATCAGAGTAGCGGAAGCTTTACTGGTTCATGATATTTGCAGCAGCGTAGTAGAAGCATAGTATAAAAATATCAGAGCCAGGTTATGTAGATAAGCACTTGACATGATTTCTTTAATTAAGTGTGGATGCTGTGAGCATGCCGCTTTGGATTGACTTCTCAATTCGATCAACAACCATCCAAATGTACCTGCAAACGACAGTTAGCAATAAAACACATGAAAGTGTCTTTGATCACTTTCGTTGAATTGAGGTACACGTCCCACGGTTCCCGTTGATCGATACACGCCGTGGTCGGTATGATTCCGAAGAATCTCCTTGACAGGGTTTCGCACTGTTCTAGCCGTTCTCAAACCGAGCGTCTCAAAGAAGACAACACGGAGTGAGTGAACCAATAATGAGATTCACGATTGATAAAATTGATTTGAAAAACAATCGAGTATTGCTTAGAAGAAAGAGTTTTGCAATACGACGAAGGTTTTATGAGAAAGATCAATTTTCAAACAAAAATACTTTTTGTATTTGAAAAGAGTACACATTCAATGTGCTAGAGAAAAGAAGAGATTCGCACATCGAACGGTTTTTCCAAAAGTATTTTTTCAATCAGAGATACCTTTTGAATTTGAAAATGAATACACATTCGATGTGCTAGAGAAAAGAAGATTTGCACATCGAACGGTTTTTCCAAAAGTATTCGTCAATTCATTTCCTGGACCAAGGTTGATTCAAGAATGAATCGCCCCATTGTTTCTATCCAGTTGTCACAAGCTTGATCTTTTGAAAAGATCTCACATGTCACCCACCAAGAGCTTGTTTGATGTTGGATCTAGAAGGATTTCCATCTTCATTGTGAGTATGTTGGCATATCACTCAGATGTTCTGGCAATACCACAAGGATAATGCGTAGGACTCATGAGATATATTCTCACTTTCCACATTGTGTGAAACAGTGAGTCTTCATTGATTGTGTCCTAATGAGATTTTTTAGATGATCTATTGGCTCTAGACTCAATTGTGCACTTTGTTTTCCTATTCCGGAGACTAGGGAGAGGGTCTCCTTCTTCAATATCAACAATCTCTAAGAGAAAGTCGATAGATTATGTAGGTTCCCCGTGAGAATGAAACAAGTCCTTTTAAGAGGAACTTGAGTGGCTTGGGAAGTTTAGTGTAGTGCATCACTGGGTCCATGATGTCTTGTCTTCAATACCAGTGTTACCTTAGTAACCACCTGTAGCATATGAATTGAACCCAGTTTCTGCCCTAAGGTTGAATTAATGGAGGGCTATTTCTTTTCACCCTTTTCACATTCATTTCTTTTTCATTCTTCAACCCCTTCAATGCTTACTGTGACTTCATTACTAGAACCTTGTTGGGTTTATTCCAGTTCTAGCTCTATCTCAGTCCGCACTCTTCCCGTTTCTCACTTTTCTCCTTTTTTTTCATCATACCTAAGGACTTCTACACTATCTAGTGGATTCTCCCTAGGTAGATCCCTCCGGCTCTGGCGGGATCGTGGGAACGAATACCTAACCTAACCATCCTTATAACTTCATGCATAAAGTAAATTGGTCGGACTTTTGGTATTGTTCTTTCCTTCCATGAAATCAATTGAAAAATCATTTGGAAAATCAATCAAGGTACATGTGATATAATATCAAAGCATTTTGTACCTTAATTGTTTTTTATCTTTTAGAAATGCTCCCCCTCAACATGTGTATATGATTTTGAAATTATTTAGCACATGGAGGCAAGAGTTCTTTGAAATAATTTCTTGATCACAATTTCCTTAGAAAAAAGCCATTTGATTTTCTTTGGTAAATTCTCCCCCTCAATATATGCATAGAATATTTGAAATCATTTTATCACATAGAGGAAAGAGTTCTTTTGAAGTACATCCACGATCACAAAAGCCATTAAGAAACCATTTAGAAAATCAATCAAGGTACTTTATGTTGAAACATAGAAATCTTTGTACCTTGAAAGTTAATTTTCTTTTTGAAATGCTCCCCCTCAATATGTGCTTCGAGATTCGAAAGCGTTTAGCACATATGGGAGAGCAGCCTGCACTTTTGAATCAAATCGATCATCATATATCAAATTTCATTATTAAATCACAAATTCTCCCCCGATCAAAAATATCAAACCCTTTGAGATTTTGGATCCCAAGTGATTTAATAAGGTTTAGAAAACATGGGAGAATATGTGCCTGATTTAAAAGCTCTTCTGGTTTATGGTTAAATGCTTCTCCACAATCATGTGCATTATGTATTTCAAAATCGTTTGGCACATGAAGGAAGGAGTGCTTTAGAAACAATCACCCTTTTAAAACCGATTTGAGATTTAAATCACGATCTCTCCCCCGATCAAAAATTTCAAACCAATTGAGATTTTGGATCCCGATTGATTTAAATCATTTAGAAAATTTTGGGGAAAGACGTGGCATGATTTAATTTTGAAAAATGATGGATAAGGAACAGATTTTCGACATTAAAGATTGTTAGTGTCAGGTATGATAGTTTTTAAGAGATCTTTAAGTAAAATAAAACAATTTCACAATCAAACAAGAACAGAAAAAATTTCATTTTGAAAGATCTTTGAGTTTTAAAGAGAATCATACCATGACATAACATTAAATCTTTAGATCACCACTTATTTTGTACAAACCGGACTTTTTATGAAGAAATATCGTTTGAAAATATTTTATTTTAAATCACTCTCCCCCTCAATCGATGACCGTAGTCGATGATTGAGTGACTTAAGTTTTGATAAAAAGAAGTCCGGTGATTTTTAAAATTAATTTCAATTTATTTTCAAAAACGATATTTTTCCATTTTTCAAAACAATATTATTCAAAAATTGTTTAAAAATGGTATCATCACAATAATCCTGCACAAAGATATGTTCGGTGGTTGAGCTGCTTCTGTTGTTGCTGTAAGGCTCGAAGAAAAACCATCTGCTGATGCAGTGAGACCTCTTACGTTGTATTTTTTCATGCCAACTCTCCATAGGAGTCAAATTAAGCTCCGTTTCTTCATATGTCAACCCAAGATATAGTTACCCTTTCCTTTCGGCATCCAATCATCTTCTATTGTGGGATCCGGATCGGGAACATTCTTATAACCATCTTATCTGCATACATTAGTGAACATACATACAAATATATGGTGGTCGACATCACCAAACAGCAATCGACTAATAAAAGTCAATCCAACATATCAATCAGATTATGTAACGCATGGGAATAATGTGTTTATGAAACTCTAATCATCTAATCCTAACAATCATATCCTAGGCACCTAGTCCTTCAACGTAGGTTAACATGTTTTACATTTAATTATATAGGATAATTAGATAATCTCGTTAGATGATATAGATTTGAAAACATTCTCCCCCTCAATCAATGACTTATTTTTTTTCTGAAAAGTTTAAAAGCACTGAAGTCATTGATTGAGTTTTCAATTCTTACGAAAACTCTGAATCTGATTGATTTACAAGCAACTCATTTACCACCATTTTTAAAAACAACAAATATTTTTCTGAAGAATTTATTGAAGGAAAAACATTTGTGTAGGAACAGTAGTCCTTCGACATACTTTCCTCAATTTGTTTTTAGGATAAGTGCACGAATTTTGTGAAAATCGTTTAAGCGTAGCACTTTTTTTTTTTTTTTTTTTTTTTTGAAAAACGGGTTGCTATCTGAAATAATAGCAAGCCATGGTTTAAGCACGGGTTACAGTCTGAAGTAACTGCAAGCCATTGTTTTTAGACATGTTTAGAAAGAAATATTTACACCTCCTACTCGAACTTCATCTAAAGTCCCGTGCCATTATTGAATGACATTTCTAAAACCGTAGATGTTATCGATACCAGGAGACATGTCTTGAGAAAACAATATTTTTGGTATTTTTAAATTTTATGATTTTTATGGGTTTTTGTTGGTTTTATATTTTTGTATTTTGCTTTTTGAAAAATATATACAAAGAGGATGATATAGTTTAAGAAGGACGATGATACGAGTACCGAGATAAGGATATCGTACAACACTTTGTAGAAGATATAAGTCATCATCTCTTAAACTTTCACCACCAAAGCTTTCGAGGATCTTGAATCGTCGTCAGAACTTAAGACTTCTGAAAGTGAGACTTTGGTAGCTTCCCCCCCAAACTGACAAACTATAAAGACCATTTCCCCAAGAAGTAGAAATTAATAAAAACGGTCTCATTGAATGAAGCTCAGCACCTCGAAGAACACGAGAACAACGAAGTAACAAGTTGAAACATTGATCGTCTCAGTGGTTATCAAATCCGGAATAACTGATTAAGTCCGATCACATGAACCTGTTGTGCGTCCCCGATGTACACATTACTCTTCGAGATTGACCGTTGTCTATTCGGGAACAATATATCAACATCTTCATTTTACCAAGTGCATTTCAATTATCTTCCATATAACCAATCAACCCATAATGTACACAAGCACCCAACCAGTAGAGACAACGACATCACGAGAATCGGTTGAATCATCGATCTTCTCTGCGGATATCAAATCCGAATAACGGATTAAGCTTGATCATGTGAATATGTTGTGCGACCCTGATGTACACATATCTCTCCCCTGATGGTTGCGATCTCATCGGAATCATCATTACATTGTGTACATGAAGCACTAACCGAAAGCACTTTATCATAAATCATATAGAAGATGTCGATAAGCAATATCATCTCACATTCCAAATATCCTTCTCATATTTCTTCCTATTGAAAGCTGAGATAACACATACCAAAAGTATCCAGAGACCACTTCCCCCCAAATAATTGGAATAATACATCCTTCCCCCAAATAGTTGGATTAATATATCCTTCTCCCAAATAGTTGGAATAATACATCCTTCCCCAAAATAGTTGGAATAACACACCAAAGGTTACGAGTTAAACACTGAGTTTCTCTGCAGTTATAACATTTGTCTTTCCCAGGATTAATTCAATAGAGAAGAAGTATTAAGTTCATCACGTGTACTCGTTGTGTGTTTAGATGTATATCTCCTTCCCCCTTGCTGGTTTTGATACCTCAGAATCAGCAATACATTATACATGCCAAATACTCTTGAAATAGAGAAGAACAAACAATTAGGTCAATGAATCTGTGAGAATCAACTGCTACAGAAACTCTCTCTGACTATCTTTATCAACCCATATGTAGACAATTTGAAGTGACCACTGATGAAGAAAACCTGATATACCAAACTTGAAACTGAAGTTGAATTCCCCACATTTTTGACTTATGCTTGCACTAATGTTGGAAGAACGGTGTAGAGAATTCATGCTTCATGCAAGTCTCTAAGTACTCAATACCCAATGAAAGTATGAGACATTAACACCTCTTGCGATTATCCACAACGTCCTATGCGTGTGACACTGAGTAAAACAACATAACTCCTAAGAGTGATAGTTAACCAGGTCTTCAACCATCTACCCCGACAGCTGGTAACTAGATAAACCAAGTCTTCAACTCAAATTCTTAAGCCCGAGCAAGTTAACAAATAAGAATTCACCTTTGTGAAAGTTGACTTCAATCTCAAATAAGTGATAAATGATTAACTTCGAAGTAATCAACTTCGAAGTCAAATGCCCAACACGTGAATAAACTTACAATCGGATGTACATCGATCCATTGAATGAACTGGATTAAATGATTCCTCAATATCAATGCCATCTTCCTAAAGACATACATATAGAGACTGATCTAGAAGATTCACCAATAACGTTTTCAAGCGGATGAGGTAGTCATTTTCCTTAGTGTTCATGTGGTTGATTTACATAGTGCACAATAATCCATGAAGATTTGGTAAAGGGATACCAAAGAGCAGATCATTATTCATGAACAATAATCCGTGAAGATTTGGCAAAGGAATACCAAAGAGCGGATCATTATTCATGAGTGCAACTACAATGATAGCCATTAACAACGCTTTGAGGAATAACTGGAGATTGGGCTTTTTGAGTAGTCTGAGATGTACTTCTTAGATGATCAACATTCGCTAGCGGTTGGAAATACTCAACAAACATATCTTGAAACAATGAATCCCAAACAATAAATCCCATTTATCCTTAGTGAGTGAAACATTAGGCGTTGGAGGAGAGTCATCAAACATTAAGTCGTATGACCATTATTCAAGCATCCATTATCATGTAGTATATTCACTCTTCTCCCCCTCAAAATTGCAAATGAAATTTGCCATTTTTGATTGAGCAAGTGAATAAGAATATACACCAATGAACGTAGATCCACTTGAAGATTAAGTGAGCATGGAAAAACATGTAGCTTTTTGATGAAGAATGTCGATGAGAATGGTCATAAAAATGAAGATTTCTCTTCTTCTGAAGATAAAGCGCACTGAGGCGTACACTTTTCTTTTCTTTGCGGAATGGGGCCATAAGTGTTATCTGCAGAGGCCATTATGATGAAGTACGAGGCCTAAACTGATGTGAACAGATGTCATAGCCGAATGAATATCAAGATTGAGTTACTTGAACCCGTGAGTTATGAGATATCAATCCATTTTTAATCCATACTTTAAGCCAGACAATGTAGTGAAGGATCGAAGTATCCGCAACTGAGTAAGGACTACCTACACTAATATTACAAACTTGATTGCATATATTTTGGTTAGTGACATTAGTATCCAAACCCTTTGGGGTTTCACGATCAACCTTGATTATGTCATCGGTAAACAGCTTTCAGGTAGGTATCCATCTAAGTCCAACATCCTTAAACATTCTACCAGACGGAATCCACTTATGGCAAGGTCTAGGATTGTTAACCTTCTTATGCATAGTGGAAGATTTATCGTTATTCCTAGTTTCCAAAGATTTAGCAGTTGGTATCCATTTAGGCGAAGTTTTTTGTTTGTTTTGCTTCATAGACTTAGTGTAGATCCTAGAATTAATAGGTTGAACCTTTGCATGAGCATTTACTTTCTTTAGGGATTTTGAAAAACAATTATCATGATTTGCCTTAAAGATGCATTTCAGACAATTCGAGCAAACAACTTGTTTGGATTCAGAAGATGATCTAGAGTTCTTAGAGTGATATACTATGGGAATAGATTTATTCGAAACGTAACTACTCTTAGATCCAAGCCAATCCCTAGTCTTTAGTTGATTGTTCCTAGGTAATGGTTTAAAACTATTAGCAGTGCCTTGAAATCTCATAGAATTCATCACCCTAGGTCCAGCACCTAAAATTCCATCTTTTCGAATCTGTGCCTTTTTCCTAGCTTTTTCTAGATCATAGTTCTTGAACAAGTCATTCATATCATGTGAATTGTTAGGCAAATAAGTTGAAGTGACTGGTTTTGACAAAATTTGTTTAGCATCAACTTGGGAGGCAAACCGGGTTTTCGAAAATTTTGATCTTTCAGATATAAAAGCAGTAGGCTGCCTAACAACAGACCGGTCTCTAGTGGGATGAGAAACTGGCTTCCCCAAGGTTGATGGTTTTGTAAACTTAGTGTTCACACTTTTCCCTACGGTTTTTCTAAGCTCATTCTTTAAGGCAACTATCGCAAAACTCTTATGCTGAAGTTGAGCTTTGAGTTCATCAATTTTTTCTATCAAATATTTTGTTTGTTCCTTGGACTTAGTTCTAGTTTCATTGATAGAGTCGCTTAAGTCCTTTTGATGCTTTTTCAAAGTCTCATTTTCCTTAAGTATTTTAGCCACATAAATTTCCAATTCATTATTTCTTGTTTTAATAGCATCAATGTCTTGTTTAGTCATGACTAAATTACTTTTCAAATTCAGGACAGAAATATGTTTCTTCAGATTGTAAATGGTTGAGTCTTTGTCTTGAAGCTGATCTTTCAAAGTGTTAATTTCAAAAGTTCACGGAATTCAGGAAGTTCCGGATTTTTACATGGTTTATTAAGTTGAAAACTTTCTTCTTTACTCTGTATCGCAATTTCAAGTGAAATGCAATGTTTTTCAAGATTTGAGAATTTTTTAGAAAGTTCATCAAAAGCCTTTTTATCAACCATATCTTTTATTTTAAAACACTTAATCTCAGACTCAGCCTCAGTTACAGAACATTTATAAAAGTCATGTTCAGCCTCATGATCAGTTTGTTTAAGTACTTTAGCAGATGCACTATGTTGAACAGTTAAGGGTACCTCATTACATGACACCTGTTCAATTTTCGGCCTGATATCTGCATCCACATCATGTGAAATAAGAGTCACTGGACCGCTGGCTGTGTCAAGCTTATCTATCTCTGAGCCTATGTATTCGATGTCACCGATCCATCATCCGGTGCTTTACAAGACTCAACACTATAATCTTTTGATTGTGCGACATTCATTCCCCTTTCGATTCGCATCTACTTCTTGTGTGTTAGGAGTAACCGACCATTTGGTTACATCATTATTTGATGTCTCGACATTATGCATTCAAGAACACCCGATTCTTCAACTGATACATTACCCAACTCATCACAACTATCTCTCAACTGCACCAGACTCTCATCCACTTTTTCATCTTTCTGAGTAACTTCCTTAATATACTTCTCCACATTATCCATGAGATGGATAAGTGTCTCTATGACCATGCTAATTTCCATTCTAGTGTGTCTTTTGAAAGACATTTCAGTTATGTCTTGATCATAATCAGATGTAAATTCCCCACTGATGAATGACTGAAATTGGTGGTTGATCACTTGAAGTGCAGCACTGGAACTATCCTTTTGAACCTTCTCTTTGTCAAGTTGTAGCTCCAATTGCTCTAAGTTTAACAGCAAAGTTCCTGTTAATGTAGATAAGTCCTGACGGAAGAGGGCAATACATGTTCGTTCCGATGTTATGGGTAGAAGTAACATGAGGTGAGAGTGAAGTTTTTGATAGGGTATAATGCAACATTCCTTTTGCATGGCATTCTGTAGCATTAGCAGGTGCAATTCATTTTCATTGTACTCAGAACATGAAGATCTCACATCCTCATTGATTAATTCAAACATCTTTAATCGTTCAGTGTAGCATACATTATCATTGTTGTCCACAACATCATACAATTTAAGCACTTCTGAAATCACTGAATCAGGAATGTAAGACATGATGTTGATGTATACACGGGATTTTACAAGTCTGTGATTTAAACCGAGAAATAGAATCTTTCGCGGGATTTTACTAAAATCAAGACCAAACCGTTAAGCAATGACCAATGGAATGTGTTAAGATGACTGTTGGATTGACACAATGATAGAAAATTGTGTGTTAGGGCATATGATTGTGTGTAGGATTAGCAGAGATGTTGTTTGGTTGAGATTTGGATTGGTTAATGTCCGTTTTTACGGAGAAATTTAGGTCAAAAAACATAAAAACCTCAATAACTTCTGTTCGGAGCGGATTTAGGCCTCGAAGGTTGACCCAAAAATCAATAACTTTATTTCATTTGGCGTGCCATTCTCCTTGTTCTCACGGTCGTTTTGATGGGTAGAACGCTGAAAACGGAGTTACGGTTCAAAAGTTATGGCCGTTTGAAGTTTTGTCGGGGAAAAAGTCAACTTTTGGTCAAACCGCTTCAATCAACTCGCATCCAGAACAACTCGCTTCCAAGATAACTCGCTTAAACGACAACTCGCTTAAGGCAAAACTCGCATTGAAGTACAACTCGCATGAGATGACAACTCGCTTAGTGGACAACTCGCATAAAACACAACTCGCTTCAATAAGCAAGCAGACAACTCGCTTAACTGACAACTCGCATAAGACAACTCGCTTCAATAAGCAAGCTGACAACTCGCTTAACTGACAACTCGCATACGACAACTCGCATCAAATACGGGTCAACTCGCATCCAAGAAATGCACGCCGTGGCTCAACTCGCTTCCAACAAACATTCAAAAAACACCACTTTTCAATCCAAAAACAACCCAACCACGATGATTCAAGCCTTCTAACTCAAAACCTAAACACTTATAATGATTCTAAACACAAAAGTACAATCAAAATCCAAACTTTAACACTAGAAATGATCCAAATGATGCAAGCTACTTTAAACTCATTCAAACCCAAAAACTTATGAAAACCACTAGAAATAATGAAAGATGAGTGATCAAACCATGGCTCTGATACCAATTGTTAGATATTGGATTTCATAAACACATATCAAAACACAAGTATGGATCAAATAGTATAGAGAGTTTAGAGAGAGAAAGTAGAATGGGAGCCTTTCTAGAGAGAGAGTAAACAAAAGAGAAAAAGGTTAGATTAGAATGAAAGTTCCAACCCTCTACCTTGGGAGGTAGAGGGTATTTATAGTTACATACGAAACGTCCTCCTTCGGACTGTGGATCAGGCATACAGTGGGTAAAGACCCGTCCGTCCTTCACGGTGTTACTCTAAACTAAACTATGCTAATAACTAACTAATAAACAAGTAAATAACGATATGTCTACGAGCTAACTTATGCTAGATTATATTTGGGGTGACTGACTCTTCAATATAGAATTTCTAATTCCTAACAAACTTTGAGTATAAAACATTTTTGGGTACAAAGTGTCATTTAGCCAAAGTTGAGGGACTAAAATTATACATTTTGAAACTTAAGGGTAAAAAGTGCAAATTTGAGAAAAAGTTTAGAAAAATTGTTAACTTATCACGACTTCATAAGAACGAGTATTTTGATGATCTAAAAACTATAATGAGTACTATTATGTCAATAATTAATTAAACTAGTATATATATAATAAGTAAATAATTATATGAAATCGTTATCCAAAAATCGACACACTTTAAAATTAAATAAACTAAAACACATATCAACACCGTTATTATTATAAATTAACAACGAGGAATATTGCACTTATGTATAAGTGTGAACTTTTGATAAATATCAAACTAAGTCGATATAGCGCGTATTTTGAACTTCAAAACAATAAGCACTATCCACACACACTATAACACTCTATTGAATTGAATAATTCAATGCTCTATTGAATGTTATACTCAATGCTCTATCATTTTGGTCGCGAACCAAAGGTTTATCATTATTCTGAGACTTGCCATCTCGTTCTTAGGTTTCGGGTTGGAGCCTCTGCTATACCGTACTTGATCTTATTGTGCTTGTTCATTTCCGCTAAGGTGAGTTCATAGTCTCACTTTTACTTTTATTTACAAACCCTGCGAGGGAGATGCATGATCTAAACTAGAACACAAGGTTTTTCATAACTATTCGCTACTTGATTATTGGAATTGCCTAAGTATTTAGCCGAAAGACCCATGCATCATGAACCATTAGTCACTTGTGAGTGAACGCATATATCGCGAATAGTACTATGGAGAGTAACGACCCTGTCTTGGTTATCGGAAATAACCGGGGCGCACCGTATTTGAATTTCATTAGGTAATTGGTTATTACCTCCTTGGGGGAAACTTGTTAACGTACACCAGTAATTCGGTGTATGCAGTTGAGTATTGGTTGCATGAGCTTAGCGCAAAATAATATGTGATTTTCTTTATGATAAGTTATTAGTTTACAATTATCATGTTCATGTTCTTGCGTTCAACTGTTTAACTAAAACCTATGGATTTCACTCAACATTTTTGTTGACCTTTTTAAGCATGTTATCTCAGGTAATTATTGAAGATCATATTTATGGCACGGAGCGGGCAATGCAAGACCTTTATTTGTGGTGTAAAACATAACGTTATCATTTCTTACAAACTCATGATCAGTATTTTGGTGTATCATCTAAGACAATTTGGAATATTTTGTAACAAACTATTAGTTTTTCTTGAATGATAACCACTTTTCTTAAAACGTCTCTTTTGAGTCATTTTCTATGATTATTGACTGTGATCCCCATCCAAGTAACACCCCGATTAGTCTTCCGTTGTCATGTTGATCTTTAAGGGTGTTACAGCTCATGAAAAAGCCACATCTGTTTAGTACAGCTGCCGCTCCAGTTAAGTTAAAGACAAGTTTGCTCGTGTTGAGAAGATCGTTGAAGTATTGCGATGCTGCTGGAAACATCAAGATGCTGTTGGAGAGAGTTGGACAGAACAACAAGAGGAGCAAAGACGGAGATGATATTTGACCAGGGGGGCACTCGGAAGGCATAGGATCAGAAGAACTATGACCGGTGTATTTCAGATAAGCGGAGAAACTACTACCAGGAGTTTGGGCGTATTGGTGGTCAGCAGTTCAGCCCTGCTACTAGGTCTTCGTATCAGAGAAGAGATGCTGAGAAGATTTTATCCGCTCCATATGGTTTGGTAGGGCATCGGGCCCATGATTATCCTGAGGATAGTGGAAGATAGAGCTACTGCAATTCGTTGTCACTCTCATTTGTTTCGTTACGTGTTTTGAGACAGTTTGATATTTCGCTATGTGATTTTGATAGTTAGTGCTTTTATTCGATTTGTTTAGAACTCCGTTTAAATTGTGAATTTTTATGATTGGGCATTATCTGTATTACTTTAGCTTCGTATCATATCTCGTATCTCTTTGAGAGAATTCGGTTATCATATGTTTTGTTTATGTGATTTGTATCAGCAAGATTTGATTTGTGATATTTTGGCACTGTCTGTGAGCCTGAAACTATTTTGGATCGTTAGAAATGAGTCGTGAGGAACCTTCTCAAGTAAGGCAGCCACCTTTATTCTTTCCGTGAATTGGTAAGTTTTCGTTTAGTCTTCTGAATTTTTTTTAGAGTTTGATTTGATGATCTGCTTGTCACCTGTATGTAAATCTGATTTGGCTTAGTATTAGTAGATTATTTTGTCACGACTCAAAATAGAATATGATGGCAATAAGGGCAAGTTTATATGATGCAAGTATTATGAAGCCTAATCAACATGCTAATACAGAGATCATATGACTTATACTTATTGGGATAATACAATGTCTTGAGAAGTGCCTGAGTTTAGTACTTTTGATGAATTAGTATTATATACGTGATTCACCGGCCTTTACGTTATTCTCGACTGTGCGGGTATCCTACCCATTCAATTTCACATTCTGGTACGTTTTGATATTCCAATATGTGCTCAATTGATCGTCAATACGAATATATTACCCATCTCTTAATGACTCTTTATAAGTGTAACAATTAGATATGTGCTTCTCTGATCTTTAGCAGGTTCCTTGTTCATTCAAAACCTGATTTGATTTGTGACATTTTCTACCATCTAGCACTGTCTCCGTAATTTCCTCATGGGTATATGTGTTTCATGTATCTCTTTGTGAGATTACAACTGTCATCTGCTAAATATTTGTTTCTCATTCGTTGGATTAGATTTGTTATGATTTGTGTTCTGTGGAGAGCCTGGGGCTATCCTAGTTATCGGGATCGAGTCAAGAGAAATAAAACCATTCCGTTTGTGAAGATTCTTTTGGAAGAACCTCTCTGAGCGTGAGGATACTTATTGTCATTTCTTTTCGTGATTGGTACACATCCGTCTAACGTTTGCGACTTTAACTTCGAGGACAAAATTGTTTTTAGAAGGGAAGAATTATAACACCCTAGAACTTGATTTAAATTTTATGATTATAACCAAAAGTTTATATAAATAAATAAGTAAAATAAAGATGTATAAACAAATATGGGCCAATTATTTGTAGTTTTAGTGTTTAGGATTTATTATTTTTTTCTAAAGTCCAAACACTTACCCTATCCTAATCCAACCCAAACTAGCCCAATTATCCCTCCCTAAAACACCCTAAATGATCCATAACCCCCTTAATCTGCTGTGTCAAAATTCAAGAAAAAAAAAAGAAGATCGATCAAAAGGTTTATGGATTCAAGAATTGGGTTGTTTTATTTTTTCTAAAATTCAATACTTTTAAGTTTTTTAATCCTTATATTAATTATGTAACTTGCAAGGATGGATTAGGGTTTGTAAATTATGTTTAGTAATCTGTAAAATTGAAGTTAATGATGATTAGAGTAATTAACTTAGGTGTTTGGGTGATTATTGCAAGAATATATTAATTAGCGTTTGTTTTCTGTCTCAACTACATGCTATCCAGAATTTGGGTCATCCTGAAGGGGGACTAATGTGATGATAACGACAAGTTTGGTCATGATTCCAAAGCCTAAAATCAAGTTTAAGATGCGTGCTATCTGAATATCAAATTTCATGGTCATTGGAGGTCGGGAAAGTAGTCTTTTTATTTTTGAGAGATTAAGTTTCAAAGTTGAGAAATTGAGTCTGAAAAAAATCAGTTGGCGTTTTTGATTTTTCATTTTCAAACCACAGGGAGTTGAGAGCTCTCCTTTAACAGAGGTAATCTTTTAGATATCTATGAATTCCTGAAATTTTTTGGGATTTTTTGAAGTGTTCAAGTAGGTCTAATAAACGTAAACTTTTGGGGTATACCTCCAGTGCACTTTCTGGACAGGTCTGGAAACATGAATTTTTAAACCATACTTATGCCTTGAAATAAAATCTGGAAAAATTTGTGAACTTAGAATTATTTGAGCTCTTTTTATAGGCCATTAAATTCGTAAGAAACTGGACCTGAACGTGATAAAATCTGAAATACAACTTAAGTCAAGGATTTGGTTTAGCTTAACCCCTAATAATGTGTTTTGGCTTTAATTACTTTTGAAACATTAGTACGGATACTTTTGTTCATATGTTAACCTAATTTTGATGACGAAACCCTAAGTGGATTAATTATGAATTGTAATTGAAAGTTACTAATTATAAAAACTTACTAAATATAGAAAGTTACTAAATATGGAAAGTTACTAAATGGGAAGTTACTAAATACAAAAAGTTACTAAATTTGGAAAGTCACTAGATATGAAAAGTTACTAAATTTGAGAAGTTACTAAATATGAAAAGTCACTAATTCTGGAAACTTACTAAATTTGGAAAGTTACTAAATATGGGAAGTTACTATAAATAGCAGGAAAACTTGAATATGTCAATATGAACAACAATCAGTACTGAATCAGTAATAACTTATGAAATGGTTCTTAAATAGTAAGACGATCACTAATTCGTGTAGATTCGCTGAAGAAGTAATAACTTTCGATCCTTGTGTTTCTGATATGGTTTCAGTTTCGGTTTAAATTACAAATATTCTACCTTTTCTCAGTAAGGGTTTTGTTCACATGACTTCTTGATCCTTGTCTTTGATTCCTTTTCTTTGATATGATTCTGTTGGATATGATCCGTTTGATATGATCCCTTTGATATGATTCCCTTTTCTATGATTCCTTTGATATGATTCATTTGATATGATTCCATCCATTATGATATTCGATCTGCTATCCGTTTGTTATGACATTTGTTATGATATCCGTTCCTATCCGTTTTCTATGATATGATTTAGTTCTGTTGATATGATCGTTTTGGATATGATATGATTATGGACATGCTTTGATATGATTCGCTTTGTTCAGTTTCCCGAGCTAACTAGTCCTGGAGGTACCATGACCATGTCACTGATGCACCTGTGGCATGACACTATCTGTGGCAGTATGATTATTCCACGGCGTTCCCTTTTGATATGATATAATATATGTGATCACTTGGCCATTATGAATACGTATGTACAGTCTCGAACTGGCATATGTATATTTGATTTGTTTTGCAGAGAGTGTTTGGATGCATCCTAGGTATTTTGTTCAGTTTTGGTGATGTGGTAAGTGTGTGCAATACAACCCCTCACATTTGGGATCTAGCTACTCCATTTGGTACTTGAGAGGTCTCTCCTTCTTGTGCACTTATGATTTGACGAATTATGATATATGATTCGATATGTGGCTATTGGAGTATCTCTTTTAGTATTTGAGCTCGTCGGCAGTATTCTAATTTTGTGACTATGTGACTCATAACATTCTTATTCATTTGGTAGCTATGCCATACTTTATTCAGTTCTCCATTTGATTACTCATTCACTCAGTATCCATAGGTGATTCATCCGACTACCATACTATACTCCAGTTCATTTGATTTGCTATACACTCTTTTCATTTCGGTTGGCTACCAAGCTTATACTCTAGATTACCATTTCATCTGTTTACTATGCTGATATATGATTACATGATTCACCTGTTGACCATGCTAATATGTGATTATTTGTTTGCCATGCTATTATGTGACTATTTGATTCATCCGGTTGCCATGTTATACCTTCGTTCAGTTATTTCCATAGGCTATGATTATCATTTAGTATTCTTATCTGCTATTTGTGACTACCTTGCTTGTACTTCTGTTTGGTATTTTCCATTACTTATGATATTGGTTCGGTATAGTAATTGATGTTACCTGACTTGTTGATCTGTAATGCTTACACTTCTATTCATGCTACCATTTAATAATGGGATGTGGTTCAACTTATGTTATCTGTTTAGTTTTCCATGCTATATTCTTGTTCAGTTATTTCATTTAATTATGATGTTCGTTCAGTACTTCTACGTGATACATGTGACTAACATGCTTATACTTCTGTTGGTATTTCCACTTGTTATTATATTTGTTCTGTTTATTAATTGTTGATTATCTGATTTTTGTTATTGCCATGCTTACATTCTATTCAGTTTGCTTCCGCCTGCTTTTAGAATTCATTTTATATATATATATATATATATATATATATATATACACACATATATATATATATATATATATATATGATTGTCTGATTTGTTGTTGTGCCATATTTGTGTTTAGTTGATTTGCTGGGTGATATGCTTGTATACTGTTTGGTTACTTTTTTTGATTATGATATTCTTCATCAACTCTTATTTGATTATGGCTCAGTACTTGTATGATTGGTTATTTATATGTGTTTATATTTGTTCACTGATGCGCTGCTTTGCTTTGTTATCCTTTGATTTTTGTTCCTTTTGGATATCTGTTAATTTTGTGTTCTGCAGGTTCCTCATAGACTCATTGTGCTCATTTATTACGATTTCGTTATTAGTTTCCTATGATTAATATTTGTATTTGTATTATGTTTAGCTTTTGTTTTGTCATATTTGTTCACTAGACTTTTTAAGCTCGGTCGCATTTTCTTTTCTATGCGGCAGGTACCAAGTGGGATGCTTGGATTTGATGGGCTGAGAGTAGGAGCATTTGAGTGATACGACCCTAGTTTCCATTATCATTTTAGACTCATTTTGAAGAATATTTGTTTGATATTTTATTTCTTTTAGACATGTTGGATAATGTGTTTCCATTTGAAGTCATTCGTTTATATGCCTTGGTATTTTATTTAATAAGACCTCCGCTTGCGTTAATATGCTTTGTATGACACCATAATGTGACATTTTGACACATGTCGGGTTGGGATGTTACAATTATGGTATCAGAGCTTAGGTTTCGCCCTGTAGAGCTTAGGCTATGACCTGTGAGGATTTGTGTAGACATTAGACTTCCGTTTGTTTCGACCTATTCCGGTTGGTTGGACCTTTTAGTTCATATTTGATTTTGATATTCTTTTGTCTTTGCTGATTTGATCTTCCTCTTTCCACATTTGATCTTGTCTCTTTTTTTTCACGGATTAATTGTCGATCGTTTAGATGGTGACTACTCGTAGAATCGAAGATGGTGATTAAGATCCTGAGTTTACTACAATAGTTGCTGAGTTAGAGAGGTTCTTAAAGAAGCCACATCCGTTTAGTACAGTTGTCGCTCCAGTTAAGTTGAAGATAGATTTGCTCGTGTCGAGAAGATTGTTGGAGTATTGCGACGCTGCTAGAAATATCAAGATGCTGTAGGAGAGAGCTGGACATAATAACAAGAGGAGCAAAGACGGACATGAGATTTGACCAGCGGACACTCGGAAGGCGTACGATTAGAAGAACTATGACCGGCGTATTTCAGATAAGCGGAGAAACTACTACCAGGAGTTTGGGCGTATTGGTGGTCAGCAGTTCAGCCCTGCTACTAGGTCTTCGTATCAGAGAAGAGATGCTGAGAAGATTTCATCCACTCCATATAATTTGGTGGGGCATTGGGCCCATGATTATCATGAGGATAGTGGAAGATAGAGTTACTGCGATTCGTTGTCCATCTCATTTGTTTCGTTACGCGTTTTGAGACAGTTTGATATTTCGTTATGTGATTTTTATCGTTAGTGCTTTTATTCGATTTGTTTAGAACTCAGTTTAAATTGTGAATTTTTATGATTTGCATTTTTTGTATTACTTTAGCTTCGTATCATATCTCGTATCTCTTTGAGAGAATTCGATTATCATCTGTTTTGTTTATGTGATTCGTATCAGCAAGATTAGATTTGTGATATTTTGGCACTGTTTGTGAGCCTGAAACTGTTTTGGATCGTCAGAAATGAGTCGTGAGGAACCGTCTCAAGTAAGGCAGCCACCTTTATTCTTTCTGTGAATTGGTAAGTTTTCGTTTAGTCTTCTAAATTTTTTTAAAGTTTGATTTGATGATTTGCTTGTCACCTGTATGTGAATCTGATTTGGTTTAGTATTAGTATATTATTTTGTCACGACTCAAAATAGAATATGATGGCAATAAGGGCATGTTTATATGATGCAAGTATTATGACGCCTGATCAACGTGCTAATACTGAGATCATATGACTTGAACTTATTGTGATAATACGATGTCTTGAGAAGTGCATAAGTTTAGTACTTTTGATGAATTAGAATTATATCCATGATTCGCCGGCCATTACGTTATTCTCGACTGTGCGGATATCCTACCCATTCAATTTCACATGTTGATACGTTTTCATATTCCGATATGTGCTCAATTGATCGTCAATACGAATATATTACCCATCTCTTTAAACTCTTTATAAGTGTGACAATTAGATATGCGCTTCTCTGATATTTAGCAGGTTCCTTGTTCATTCATTACCTGATTTGATTTGTGACATTTTCTACCGTCTAGCACTATCTTCGTAATTGCCTCATAGGTATATGTGTTTCATGTATCTCTTTGTGAGATTACAATTGTCATCTGCTACATATTTGTTTCGTATTCGTTGGATCATATTTGTTATGATTTGTGTTATGTGGAGAGCCTGGGGCTATCCTAGTTGTCGGGATCGAGTCATGAGAAATAAACCCATTCCGTTTGTGAAGATTCTTTTGGAAGAACCTCCCCGAGCGTGAGGATACTTATTGTCATTTCTTTTCGTTATTGGTACACATCCGTCTAACTTTTACGACTTCAATTTAGAGGACGAAATTTTTTTTAGAAGGGAAGAATTAACACCCTAGAACTTGATTTAAATTTTACGATTATAACCTAAGGTTTATATAAATAAATAAGTAAAATAAAGATGTATATAAAAAATATGGGTCAATTATTTGTAGTTTTAGTGTTTAGGATTTATTATTTTTTTTCTAAAGCCCAAACACTTACCCTATCCTGCTCCAACCGAAACTAGCCCAATTATCCCTCCCTAAAACACCCTAAATGATCCATAGCCCCCTTAATCGGCTGTAGTCGACATTCAAGAAAAAAAGAGAGGATCGATCAAAAGGTTTGTGGATTCAAGAATCAGTTAGTTTTATTTTTTTATAAAATTCATTACTTTTAAGTTTTGTAATCCTTATATTAATTATTTAACTTGCAAGGATGGATTAGGGTTCGTAAATTATGTATAAATCTGTAAAATTGAATTTCATGATGATTAGAGTAATTAACTTAGGTGTTTGGGTGATTATTGCAAGAATATATTAATTAGCGTTTGTTTTCTGTCCCAACTACATGCTATCCAGAATTTGGGTCATCTTGAAGGGGGTCTAATGTGATGATAATGACATGTTTGGTCATGATTCCAAAGCATAAAATCAAGTTTAAGATGTGTGCTATCTGAATATCAAATTTCGTGGTCATTGGAGGTCTAATAGTAGTCTTATGCTTTTTGAGAGATTAAGTGTCAAAGCTGAGATATCGAGTCTGAAAAAAAATCAGTTGGCGTTTTTGATTTTTCATTTTCTAACCACAAGGAGTTTACAGCTCTCCTTTTACAGAGGTAATCTTTAAGATATATGCGACTTCCTGAAATTTTTGGGGATTTTTCGGAAGTGTTCAAGTGGGTCTAAGAAATGTAAACTTTTGGGGTATACCTCATGTGCACTTTCTGGACAGGTATCGAAACATGAATTTTTAAACCATACTTATGCTTTAAAATAAAATCTGCAAAAATTTGTGAACTTACCTAACTAATATGGAAACACATGGGAAGTTTCTCATAATTATTTGAGCTCTTTGATAGGCCATTAAATTCGTAAGAAACTGGACCTGAACGTGATTAAATCTGAAATACAACTTAAGTCAAGGCTTTGGTTTAGCTTAACCCCTAATAATGTGTTTTGGCTTTAATTACTTTTGAAACATTAGTACGGATACTTTTGTTCATATGTTAACTTAATTTTGATGACGAAACCCTAAGTGGATTAATTATGAATTGTAATCGAAAGTTACTAATTATGAAAAATTAATAAATTTGGAAAGTTACTAAATATGGAAAGTTACTAAATTTGAAAAGTTTCGAAATATATAAAGTTACTAAATTTGAAAAGTTGCTAAATATGAAAAGTTGCTAAATATGAAAAGTCACTAATTCTTGAAAATTACTAAATTTGGAAAGTTACTAAATATGGGAAGTTACTATAAATAGCAGGAAAACTTGAGTATGTCAATCTGAACAACAATCAGTACTGAATCAGTAATAACTTATGAAATGGTTCTTAAATAATAAGACGATCATTAATTCGTGTGGATTCGCTAAAGTAGGAGTAACTTCCGATCCTTGTGTTTCTGATATGGTTTCAGTTGCGGTTTAAGGTACAAATATTCTACCTTTTCTCAGTAAGGGTTTTGTTCTCATGACTTCTTGATCCTTGTATTTGGTTTCTTTTCTTTGATATGATTCTGTTGGATATGATCCGTTTGATATGATCTCTTTGATATGATTCCCTTTGCTATGATTCCTTTGATATGATTCCATCCGTTATGATATTCGATCTGCTATCCGTTTGTTATGACATTTGTTATGATATTCGTTGCTATTCGTTTGCTATGATATGAGTTAGTTCTGTTGATATGATCGGTTTGGATATGATATGATTATGGATACGCTTTGATATGATTCGTTTTGTTCAGTTGCCCAAGCTAACTAGTCATGGAGGTACCATGGCCAAGTCACTGATGCACCAGTGGCATGACCCTATTTGTGGTGATGTGATTAGTCCACGGCGTTCGCTTTTGATATGATATGATATATGTGATCACTTGGCCTTTACGAATATGTATGTACAGTCTCGAACTAGCATATGTATATTTGATTCCTTTTGCAGGGAGTATATGGATGCATCCTAGGTATTTTATTCTGTTTTGGTGATGTGGTGAGTGTGTGCAATACAACCCCTTACATTTGGAAGCTAGCTACTCCATTTGGTACTTGAGAGGTCTCCCCTCCTTGTGCACTTATGATTGGACGGAATATGATATATGATTTGATATATGGCTATTGGAGTATCTCCTTTAGTATTTGAGCTCGTGGGCAGTATTATGATTTTTTGACTATGTGACTTCTGACATTCTTATTCTCTTGGTTGCTATGCCGTACTTTATTCAGCTCTCCATTTGCTTACTCATTAACTCAGTATCCTTATGTGATTTATGTGACTACGATACTATACTCCAGTTCATTCGATTTGCTATACTTTCTTTCCATTTTGGTTGGCTACCAAGCTTATACTTTAGATTACCATTTCATCTATTTACTATGCTGATATATGATTACATGATTCACCTGTTTACCATGCTAATATGTGATTATTTGTTTAGCATGCTATTATGTGCCTATTTGATTCATCCGGTTGCCATGTTCTATCTTCGTTTAGTTATTTCCGAGGGCTATGATTATCATTTATTAATCTTATCTGCTATTTGTGACTACCATGGTTGTACTTCTGTTTGGTATTTTCCGTTGCTTATGATATTGGTTCGGTATAGTATTGATATTACCTGATTTGTTGATCTGCAATGCTTACACTTTTATTCATGCTACCATTTAATAATGGGATGAGGTTCAACTTATGTTATCTGTTTAGTTGACTTATTTAGTTTGCCATGCTATATTCTTGTTCAGTTATTTCATTTAAATATGATGTTCGTTCAGTACTTCTACGTGATACATGTGACTAACATGCTTATACTTCTGTTGTTATTTCCGCTTGTTATGATATTTGTTCTGTTTATTAATTATTGATTATTTGATTTGTGTTATTGCCATGCTTACATTCTATTCATTATATATATATATATATATATATATATATATATATATATATATATATATATATATATATATATATATATATATATATATATATATATATATATATATATATATAGGGTTCTAGAGGAAAGTGTAATTAGAGAGAAAAGTGAGAAAAAAGTTATAGGGTCTAATTTGAAACATCTCAAACTTCAAGGGTAAGTTTTGAAAACCACCCCCCCCCCACCCCAAAAAAATAAAAATAAAAATAAAAAAATAATAATAATTCTCGCTAAAATTTTTTTTGGGCAAATATATATATATTTTTCTCGCCAAAAATTTATAACAATGATGCACTTTTTTTTGGTGCATCTCCGTTATAAAAATTGGTACATCACAGTTATAACTACTTTTTTTAACTGTGATTCACCAAAATAAGAAGGTGCATCAGATCGCATATGTTATTAACTTATTCCAGAAAAAGTTTTGAATTAGAACCCTCATCCTTTGTGTATAAAAGAGTGATTTATCAACTGATTCAACACGTTTATTTTATTAATCACATGGTTAATATACAATGAAATCAATTATCCTAACATGTTTCAGAATTATTTTGTTTTACTTTTCATCAATTCACGATGGTTAATATGCACTGACGTTATCCCAATGACAAAGCAAGCTATAACATAGAGATGTGGCACTACAATGTCTACCATCCGTCCCTGGTTGTACAACTAGTGCCCCTTAAAGAGTATAGTACACTAAGTTATTGCAATGTTATATGAGCATATTAGGTAACGATCGTTGGGTGGATCTCGGTTATAAAAATTGATGCATCATAGTTATAACTACTTTTTAACCGCGGATTCACCAAAATAAAAAGGTGCATCAAATCGCATATGATTAACTTATTACAGAAATGTTTGAATTAGAACCCTCAACCTTTATGTATAAAAAGAGTGATTTTTAACTGATTCAACACGCTTATTTTATTAATCACATGGTTAATATACAATGAAATCAATTATCCTAACATGTTTCAGAGTCATTTTATTAATCACATGGTTAACTTACTTTTCATCAATTCACGATTGTTAATATGCACTTGTGTTACCCCAATGAAAAAGCATGCGACGCTACCATGGCTACCATAGCTCCGTCTCTAGTTGTACAACTAATGCCCCTTAAAGAGTATAGTATACTAAGTTATTGCAATGTTATTGGAGCATATTAGGTAACAATCGTTGGGTGCATCTCGGTTATAAATTTTGGTGCATCATAGTTATAACTATTTTATAACCGCGATGCACCAAAATAAAAAGGTGCATCACAGTTAAAAAAATTTGGCGGGAAAATTTTGGCCCCCAGAAAAAAAAATTTGGCGGGAAATTTTTTGGGTATGGGGGGGGGTGTAGGGTGCGAATTTACAAAACCTCCTTAAAGAATGAAGGAAAATACAATTAGGTCCATGTAGTTTGGTGTGAAAATGTCACACCCCCAAATTACCTATTTTGCAGCGGAATGGAATACCTGGGGGATGACTGTCATAGCATCACAGTTACAGTTATATTGAACGACCTAAAGTGTCGTTTGAAAAATACATCGTTTGATTGAGTAGAATAATCAGAGTTTACAAAGTGTAGGTCCCAAATGATTTCCAAAGTACCAAAATGAATTTGTTACAATCAAACGATAGTTATGTGCATAAAATATATGTGAGACGCGTCAACTCAGCGACTCCATGCAAGCCATGATGATATGCTAATACCTGAGATAAAACATGCTTAAAACAGCCAACACAAAGGTTGAGTGAAATCCATAGGTTTAACTAAATCGTTTGAACACAATATTCGTAGTGTGAGTTACATTGTTTCACACTCATCGTTGAAAACAAAACAAAGATTTATTTCATTAAGTTCATGACAACCAAAGCGTAAACCTCGTACCAATAGAAATTGGTAAAAATCGTTTCATCGCCGCCCTAATAGGTAAACTTGCCAATTTACCTTAATGATTCAAATATAGTGCGCTCGATTTCCCTAACCGGGTCAATAAGAACGGGAGTGTTAATTCCAATAGGCCTATTCACGATATTCGGCCACTGCAAGTGACTAATGGTACATGATGTAGGGACTTCAAACATGGCAATTGATTACTTAGTGACAATAAAACATTTGGATATAGCATACAGCTCAAAGAATTTGTGTTCGATTAAAAATATAGCATGTATCTCCCCCAAGAGTTTGTAAAACAATTAATTAATAGAAAGTGGGCTATGAACTCACCGATGCAATGTTTATGATGACAAAAGTGGATACACTGAAATGAGGTGCAATCTCTAACTGCAACCTATGATGAATGATATGATCTATAATAAGTCATGATGTAATGTTATGCATGCAAACTCATATGATATCTATACCACTTGTGAATTTTTGAAAATAAAGTTTAGCGTCGAAAAATAAACTTATAACGTCTTGAAAATTCATAAATTACTTTACAAGTACTTACGTTGAAATGATATCCTACGATAGTCATTTAGTGATTTATTATGAAATTATAGTTTTTCGTTGCAAAACAATATAATTTGACAATTCATGAAAGTGACTAAATGGCCTCGAAAGGCTAGTCGTAAAATAGTGAATATCGAGTGTTAGGAAACAAACTCAATGGTTTTGGAAAGCTTGTCACATTATCTAAAAGTCTTAGCATTTAACTTTTGATCATAGAGGTCTTGATCATAGAGAAAAATATAGGTGAAGTAAGGTAGTTGGACTAAAAATATTATTTAAGGTTAGTTTTCGGCAAAGTTTGAGTGACCATAAATTATTCGTTACAACTCCGTTTGACGAACGGTTGAACATTTTGGAAAATAGGCTGGGTGAACTCACTTTTACTAGAAGACATCGTTTTCTCAAAAGTATTCTATCGATTTGAAAAACGACTCCAAACATGGTCACTAGCGACAACTAGTTTGGCTATTAGAAAATATATATGTGTTATACTTGTGAAAGTAGTTACGACAACCTTATTTAAACGCGTGTAATTTAGTCGTTATAAGTCCGTTTTATACGTTTTATATGTCCTTATCTTCGTGTTAAAGTATACTAATATATTTTTGATAAATCGACTCATTTAGATAACGCTTAAGACTCATTTTTGACTCTTAAAATCTGGACAGCATGCTGAATTTTCCGGAAAATATAGTTTTCGTCGTTAAACTTGAAAATAGCATAACTTTTTCGTTATAACTCGCTTTAACCCGCTCAATCGACACGCTGCTTTTAAAGTATATTTTCTGAATATATAGCCCAAAATATTTTGTAAACTGTCGAAATTTCCAGATTTAGCAAAAATGATCAGACCCTTATTTATAGTTGTCGAAAGTGATTTTTCTCGCGTAATACTTATTCTAACCACTTCAAATCAACGCCAAAGCTATTCTAAACCTACCATACATCTTCTTAGGGTGTCATGGGTTCCTAGACATCATAAAAAATGATATGTTTCAAGGGATAATAATAGGATGATATATATTCATTATAAGTACTTAAAAACAAATAAAGTGGTATAGATAATCATATAATTTGCATGTTTTCTTCAAGCATGATACAAATGACCAAAGTATGAATATGGAAGAATAAAAATGATCATGAAATGCTTACTAATGTAGT